>JAAAKG020049615.1:0-18456 GCA_010014905.2 Druon quercuslanigerum
ACCATTACTCTGTTATTTTCAAATAATATTTCTTTAACCGAGCAAAAAAGCAGCTCGGTTAACGGCTCGTTTTCTCAATGTATACATGCACACATTTTCTAATTTTTTATTTCAATTTATATTGAAATTTTGTTCAATTTTAATTACAATTATAATTTTCATTTTCGTTTTTATGGGCCTTCAGTAATGTGCAACTTTTATTTAAATATAAGATTTCATCCTAGCAGGAATTAAAAACAAAGAAACAAATTAAGAAATTAAAGTGGTATTTCATAACGTAAGAAGAAGTTCTTAAAAGACATTCTGTATTTCTGACACTGATTCATTTTGAAGTTGTTAAGAATCTTCCAAACTGAAGATATTTCGAATGAAAATGATCAAAATCACAAAATTTGTATTTGTAAACTTCAAAGATGCACAAATTATAATTGTTGTCGAAAAAAGTTAAGACCAAAGTTTTTTTTCACGAGAGGTGAAACTTTTTTTACGTGACGGGGACAAAGATTTTTTATTTGGAAATTTGTTGAATAAGAAAAAATATATACTGCAATCTAACTGAAAATAATAAAAACTAATTAATGAAATAGGTTTATTTGTATTTTTTAATCGTGATTTCATGCAATTTTTTTTTCAAATACGTATATAAAGTTTTTGGCAAAAATTAAGCACTTACAGCATATTTAAAAACACTTTAAGTATGAAAAAATGAGCTTTTAATAGGTGAAATATTTTAGTAAGAAAAGAATAAGATGTTACTGCTTTTGGCTTGTACTTTACTTCAATTAATAAGAAAACATTGAATAAGTGTTCTGAATGTCTGAAGTAATTTCTTTTCGTTGCATTAAACTATCCAGAATAATGTTCATATTGTTTAAGATAAATGGCAGTGATACAATGTCCGCCGTATGTATGTATGGGGTACGCTGGCCGAAATGCAACATCCGTCAATTAATTAAAGTTAAATAATGACGTGAGTGATAAGCAGTTTCAACGGATAATTTTTATTTTCCGATAATGTAAGCTTGTCCTTAAAAAATACACACATCAAAATCACATCTCAATAATAATTTTTGGGGCATTTAAGTCCAAGCGCGGCATCATACCCACTTACCCCTAATATGTATAAGTAATTATTATTTACCAATAAAATCAACGAGAACTGTTAAAGGGAAGACCAAAGTACCAATGACCCTCATTTTTTGTAGGTAGAGAAGCCTGATTAGGATGGAGATTTTCGATCGTAATATAATTATTGAATATATTTCAAGAGATTTAAGGTCCTGAAAATAGGATAGCGTTACGATACATGTACAATTTGGAGATTCTGAAATGAGTTTTATGTTGCGTCGCGTTATCAGTCATATTTGCTTTACCTGTTTGCCGAGAACCAACTTATAGATATAAATTTCCGTTCAATCCTCTGGCCTCGTAAAAATATGTCACACAGAATTGTGTTTAAAATAATAAATATAAAAAGATATTAAATGTCCACCTATACGAGAACAAAAATTTGTGAGATGATGGATGAAATGCGTGCATGAGAAAAATTACTTAGCGATTATTATATGTAATATAAAAAAACGCTGAACAAAAGTTCGCCTGCAAGCTATAATTTTAGACTAATGATTATAAAAGTTTGACAATGACATCTTAAATTATGATTTTGCATATAATTCAGAACGGAATAAGTACGCAATTACACGGTGAAAAAATTATATTTCAGAAAGACAAATACTAAAAAATACAAATAATCATATTATTTTAAATTTGATCTAAAAAAAATTTTATTATTCAATATTCACATTATTTTCCTTATTCCTCTCTTTTCACTCTTTTTTGAAGAATTGCTCTTTTTCCCCTGTTTTTAAGACTGTTTTTCTTTCTTCTTTTTTGGAATCAATAAAACCATATAATACAATCCAACTATTTTTTGGTTGAAATAATAATAAATTAATTATAATTATTTTTCTGGAAAATCCAATGTTGTTCCAATCTTTGCAGATAAACATATTACTCAATGCAGGTTTGTTATTATTAATCAAAAAGTAAATTAAATCTAAAAAAATCACTAGGTTAAAAACATTCCCCTAAATACCTACATGAGGTTTAATATTTTATGTTAAAGGTAATCAAAGTTTTGAAATCACAAAATAAAGCCAAGCATATTAATTATTGCAGCAATTATTAAATTAGTTGAAGAAATAAATCATAATTTTTATTTAAGAACAAAAAATAAAATTGATGATTTAGATAAACAAAATAAGAAGAAAAAACATTCGGTGGACATAAAAATTTGAGTAAGAGTAATAAACTCATATATTACAGAAAAAATAACTAAAAATTTAAAAACAATTTAATTTGGAAGCAATGACATTTACAGAAAACTAAACTTGTCAAAAATTTAATAAAATTTACATTGTAAAATATTGAAAATGGATATTTTAATAGATTTTTTGTAGTGCCAAAAAATGACAGTTGGTGACTGGGGCGAGGAAGGGCTCAGTGAAAGTAACTTTACGAACTGAGATAAAGTTTAGTAAGTTTCCTGATTATAAAAAGGTGGCCCTGCAATTTTATATTTTAATAATAACTTAATAATTTGCTTTTTGTCCAACCTCCCTAGAAAACGTGCAATTGCATGCACGTTCAATAGACGTAATGTGGCCGCTTGCAGCCCAGTGGACTTCGCACATGCGCTCTTCGCCGCCGGCCCAACATGAAACTTTACGCCCGCTACATAAAAAATTTTATGGCTGAAAGAAGCGGTAATATCATATGATGTAAATTGAAGTACTTTTTATTTTAACCCTAATGTTATAAAATATTTACGAAAGGGAACAGGGGAAAATAGTAAAATGAAACGGGGGAAAGGGGAAAAGAAAGAATGAAAGGGGGAACAAGGAAAAACCATGAAGGAACGGGTAAAGGTTGAAAAAGTAAAGATTAAAAGGGGAAAGGGAAAAAGGAAAGAGGAATAGGTAAAAGTAAAAGGAAGAAGCAAATGAGAAACCGAAAAGAGTGAAATATTAAAGAAAAAGGGACAAATGAGAAAAGAGAAAAATAAAAGGAGAAGGGGAAGAATAGGAAAACAACTTGGGTAAAGGGAATGGGAGAATAGAGAAAAAGGAAAGGCAAAAGGGTGAAAAGGGAAAGTGGAAGCGGTAAAGGGGAATGGGGGAAAGGCAAATGGAAGGGGGAAATTAGAAAGGGGAAAGGATGAAAATGGAAAGGGGAGAAATAAAAAGGCAGGGCAAATAGGAAAAAGAGAAAAATATCAAATGGAACGGGGAAAGGATGAAAAGGGAAAGTTTAAAAGGAGAAGGGAAAAGCGAAACAGTAAGAGAAAATTGGGAGAAAGAAAAAAGGAAGGAAAAAATAAGAAACCAGAAATGGTGATAAGGGGAAGGGAAAATTTGAAAGGAAAAAGCGGAAATGGGAAAAATAAAAGGGAATTGGGCAAAATAGGAAAAATAATCAAGGAAACAAGCAAATAAAGAAAAGGGAAATGTTGGAAAAGGAAAGGGGAAATGGTCAATGGGAATGGGTAAAAGGAGAGGGGAAAGGTTGAAAAAGTGAAAGTGAAAAGAAGAAAGGAAAACGACAAAGGGGATCGCAAAAGGGGAAAGGAAAATGAAAGGGGAAATGAGAAAGAGGAAAGGAAATGGTAAAGGGGAAATGGGAAATGGGAAAAGGTGAAAAGGGAAAGGCGAATGAGAAAAAAGAAAGTAAAAACGAGAAACGCTGAAAGCGAAAAGGGGAAAGGAAAAGAGGAATGAGAAAGGCGAAAGGAAAATGGCTTCAAATGCTTGTTTTCAGCGAGGGTAGGACAAAAAGTATAGTGTGTATTAAGGGCGTAAGGCTATTTTGCTTCGTGTGACTTCCGCCCTCGCTTTGCTCGGGCGGCAAGTACTCACTCGTCAACGTAGCCTTCATTACGCCCTTGATACACAATGTACTATAGTAATCGCGAATTGGCGTGAGGCATCGAAGGAATTCTGTTCCGGTTGAACTGGATCAAGGTATTCGCACAAAAAAATCCTTTGCAGTGCGCTGGAGATGTCACACTGACGTGCCGTCTGTGCCCGAACCCATAGAGCCAACCAATCGCATACAACCTGTCGTGCTGCTTCTGCCTGAGCAGTGACGCACACGAGTCGCTATCTACATCAGCTTTCAACGTCCTTGAGCAAGTACTGCCACCATCGACATAGAAATAAGAGGAGACTAGCCACATTTGCTAGCAGTACTATGTCATCTGCATATGCGAGTGACCATATTCTCACACATCCTACGACTTCTCGTACCACTTTGGCCACTAGTTTACTTTCCATATCTGCAATTAAAATTGCAAACAGCGTTGGGCTGAGAGGGCACCCCTGCCTCAACCTCCTATTCATCCAGAAACCATAAGAGATTCCCTTCCTCCCTCTCACCCTATCTTTTGTCTCCTCATATACCTCCCTCACCCTCTCGATCAGGCCTCTCTCCACTCCCCTCCCTTCCATTGCCTCCCACAACCTCCCCCTATCCATCGAAGGAAACACGCCTTTTAGATCTACAAAAAACGCGTACACTTTGGCACTCTTTTTTACTAGTTCCCTATCCACCACGTGCTGCAAAACGTAAGTATTGTCAATCTTACTCTTTCCCTCCCTAAAGTCCGCCTTGCATCTTCGGCAGTATGCCTTTCCCCTCAACATCCTTCCGCAGCCTATTTGCTAGCACCATCGCGTATATTTTGCACGCAGTATTTATTAGCGTAATTTTTCTAAAAGTTTTCTGCCTATCCCTATCCTCTTTTTTATACAGTGATTCGATCACACCCTCCCTTCAGCCTCTTGGGAATACCCCTCCCCCCGCCATACTTTGCTCAATACCCCCTTTAACCTCTTCCTTACCTCTTTTGTACCGAACAGCCGTGCTTCGTTCTTTACCCCGTCTAGCCCTGCTGGCTTAGACCTTTTCAACTTCCTTATCTGCTTCTCTATCTCCTCGTCATTCAGCTCCTCTCCATCTGCCTCACTCCATTCGTCACCCCCTATCTTCTCACTTATCCCAACCCTACGTTTCTAAACCTATTATATATCTTCCACACGTCCCATTCTGTCTTAACATTTCTCAACTCCTTAACCAGCTCTTTTTCCTTTTCCTGTTTTTTTTCTTAAACATTATCCTAAACTCCTTCCTTATTCCTACGTACTTCTCCCTTTTCGCATTTCCTTCCTTCCTATTCCTGTACTTCTTTTTCAGATCTTTCAGATCCTCCCATATCTTTTCCACCGACTCCCCCTTAAAGCTTACGTTTCCCAACTGCTCCTGATACTTCTCTATTGCTTCCCTCGTCCATAACACCCTCTCCCCTAACAACACTTCTTTCCCACCCAGCCTTCCGACAACCTCCCCCTTTATCCACAACTTAATGCTGATGGTCCGATTTCACACTCCCTTCCACTGTGAATTTCTCTACCTTCTCCCACCACCATTCTCTTAGAATCTTCCCCTCTTTATTTATTAACGTATCCTTCTATTTTATTTCGAAGCTCTCTCTTTCCCGGTACAGACCTCCTTTCTCCCTATTCTCGCTTTAAATCCCGCCCCCAGTACCACCATTCCCTCATCCCTCTCTCCTAGTACGTCTTCCACCATTTCTTTAACCCTTTCCATCCCATCTTTATTGTACACAGTCACAAACTTGTATGTTACCCCTCCTATCTTCACTGCCCTTATTAGAACGCTCTGTCTCTCTCCCTCTCCCTGGACTTCTTCCTTTAATCAATACCTAACTTCTGTTATAATTCCCACACTCGCACTCCCTTTTCTATTTACTCTAAACGCCTCCTGTATCCTCCAACTATACCCCCTTGGCAGCTTTGGCTCTACACTAGCCTATTCCTTTCTCTCTACCCACGTCTCTATCAATCCCACCACATAAAATTCCTGGATATACCTCCAGAAATCCTCATCTTTCTTCTTCACCCCTGCTACGTTCCAGTACAGCACCTTTACCACTCCTTCGCTCTGCTTTACTCCCACCCCCTACTTCCCGCCAAACAAATTACCTTGCATTTCCTTAAAAACCCCCTTCTCCTCATCCTATACCCACATTTCTCCTCTATTTTTATGTTACGATACCCTACCTTTGCCACTTCCCCTTCACTCTTCTCCTTCCTAGCCCTAAGGGTTAGCATTCTTGTCCTTTATCCTATTTTTGTTACGCATTACCCCCAATTTTTCTTCCCAGATCTCCAATTCTACAACAGCCACTTCATTATCCTTTCTTCCCTACATCCTAACTTTCCCTATCTTGCCTTTAACCCACCCTATGTACTGTAGCAGCGCTTCCACCCCCTCCGTTTCTTCCCCACTCTTTAACTTAAATCCTCTTATTATAACATTATTTCTCCTATCTGCCTTTTCTCTCCTGTCCATCCTTAACTCCATTGCCCTTATACTTTCCCTATCCGCTCTCTCCTCCGCTTCATTTCTACACTCTCCCACTTTCTTTTCTATCATGTTCTCCACCCTCTCCCAAATACCTTGCTTCTCGCCCTCCCCCCTGTCAGTTAATTCCCTTTTCGACCTGCCCTCCACCTTCTCAAGCGTTTGTTCCGCCCTGTCCTCCCACTCTCTAATATCTTCTTATATCTGCTTGATTTTATCATCTTTTTCCTTCTTTACGGAGGTCACTTCTCTCTGCAGTCCTTCGACTTGCTCCCTCAGTTCTCTTACCTCCTTTTCCCATCTTTCATCTCTTACCCTCAGGTCCTCCCTTCCATCTACTCCATCGCCTCCCTTACGTTCTCCCTCAACCCTCTGACCTCGCCTATCAGCACCCCTAAAACCTCCTTCTCTGTCTGCCCCTCCATTTTTATAGGGGGGTGACCTACGGGTCCGTACGATCTTTCTAAAAGGACTTTGTAGCGCGTTTTTCTCCAGACTATTTTTGCTGTCTCTTTTTCTCTTCAAGAGATCCTCCCCTTCACTCGCGCTAGACGCTCTCTCCCTTGCTTTGGCGTTTTCTTCGATCCGATCTTTCCTTCTCCCTACTGCGCCACTCGACACTGGACCACGCCCAGCTGACCGTCGTGGCCTGCTGGAAATTTCGTCTTCTTTGAGTTCACTACATGCACTGCCAGTACTCTTGCTACATAACTTCCGTTCTTCCGTCGGTAACTGTGACCTATCCATGCAAAGAAGTACCTACTGCAGCTAACAGATGTCTCTCAAGGCTGTTTTCGCTTAACGTCCCAACTTTTGCTTTTTTAGCACTATTTCCTCCCTCACAGCCCCTACAGACACCCTTTACTCTCCCCTAACATCCCCCGCAGTACTTGAAACACCCTTGTCCACAATTAAGAATCAAACTCCTGACCACAAAAGTACTCCGCTCTCTTGCCAACCTAACCTCACTTTCCTAAATTAGCTAAATGTTAGTTTTTATCACCCCAATTCACCCCGTCACAACTCTACTGACCTTTTAGCCTTCCACCTTCACACTCTACTCACACCTTCCACAGAAAATCCGCAAAAACTTCTCACCGCCTGTGACTGCCCACTCTCTCCTACCGCCACTAACATGCAGGTCTAGGATATTTTAATAGATTTTTTTTGTAGTGCAAAAAAAAAACATTTGGGGACTGGCGTGAGGAAGGCATTAGCAAAATTAAGTTTACAAACTAAGATAACGGTTAGTACGTTTTCTGATGATAAAAAAGGTGGCTCTATCACTGTACCTCTTTAAATCAGACACGGAGTGTGAAAAGATATAACGTCTTGTATTTTTTTATACCACTTCATTAATCATTCAAAAATAAAATTTGACTTGATGATAATCAGCAATTTTTGTGTATGTTAGCCATAAAGGGTAGTTAACCCCACGTCTAAGAGGGTGATGGTTGGAAAATGAATATTTTACTGCAATCTAACAACATAATTACAGTCCAAACAATGTTTACACTGCCTGCTAATGATTAATTTCACTGGAAATTATATTTCTAAAGTAATTATTCGAAAAATTTGAAGGGTGATTTCACCCCCTAAATATGAATTCTGGCGCGTATAAAAAAATACGTGTACCTTATTTTTTATTGCTCTAAAACATACTTCAGAACGAATCAAATAGGAGGCGGACACTTGGGTAACCTTCCTTGTCAATTCAAACCTCCCGCTCTTCAGGCCTCTTTTTTAATTGGTCAGCCCCTCTCGCCAGCGTGACCGTATGGCCCGCATAGGGACCATGGTGGGAGGTGAAGGAACTGCGCACTGGGAAATAAGTGCGCATAGGGGCAGGGGAACTAGCCGCGTAGGGACATACACGAGCGGAGACATAAGTAGAAGTTTACTGTATAACGTTTTTCCACATTGTTTAAAAGGACCTGACCCGACGTCGGGTCAGGTTGAATTTGAAAAATTTTCTCATTTCTAGAACATGTCGATAATTTATGATAAGTTGTTATAAATTTTCGCTAAAGTTAAAATTTTTTTCATAACATAAATTGACAGGTAAAAAACTGTTTTTGCGATCATTCTTTTTTGCGTAATTCTTTCTACAAGTGTTTTTTTCAGATTTAGCTACCCCTTCTCCTATTTCTGGAAGACGTACAACTTGCTAGACCCAAGAGGGAATCTTTTAGAAAAATTCGATTAAATGCAAGAGAGTTCGTCGAAACTTAACTGAATTGCATTGAATTAAGGTTGGATTCCAGAGAATTGATGTAAATTCAAGGTTTAGAAGAATCCAATGTATACTAGAATTAATAAGACTTTCTTTAGAATTTAATAATATTTAAGGAAATTTAGTAAAATTGCAATCGTATTTGAGTTATATATTTTTCCTTAATTTTAAATTAATTTTGTCCGCCTCTTGACTGTGCCTTGCCCCCCTCGGTGGAGACTGAACTCGTGATGGATCGGGCACATGTACACTTTTAAATGGCTTAGCATGATTATCCGAAAATGGCATTTTCACTTTGGATTCAACACACTGTATGATGATGAGACCTTCACTATTACATATTGGATAAATAATACCACTGTTGTTCCATCCAATAATTATAAAACCCTTTGCTACTACATTTGAATGATCTTGAACTAGATGTACTCTACGATCTTTTGTCATGTAGAAAATATTATGAAGCTCTTCTGCTGAAGCGCAAATTGTCCTAGGTATAGATAGGATTAGATCCAAAATTCTTAAACCGGGGCAACCTGAAATATCAGAATATTAAAATTTTTAATATATATAAATCTTATAGTTATTTAATAAATATATTAAGGATAAAATTTGTTAAACTATTTTACAATGTAAAATTTCTCGTGTCTATGGTGTAATAATAAGATAAAGACACCACTCAGTGACATTCGAACGGTGAGTGTCACCCTGGAAGAATTTCTTTGTTTATTGACCAATTTAATTGAAATGAAAATATTTAAAACAAAAGTTAGAGCTCCGATTAAGATACAAGTTTTTTGTTTCAAAAATTTTTTTACGCAATGGATAGTTTCTGAGAAAATTAATGATAGATCGATTTTCATGGAAACAAGCGATAGAAATCATGGATTGTCGTGTTTATCTCAGCCAAGACGAACAATTCCGTAAAAAAATTTTCAACAAAAGTTGTAAATCTCATAGAGATACAAATTTTTGGTTGCATAAATTATTTTTCACGATTAATAGTTTTCGAGAAAATTAGTGATACATCTAACCGTCCGCAACAGGCCCTAAGTGGCGTCAACCAAAGTTTTTAACGTCTCATGGCCTCGTGGGAACGGATGGCACCCCTGTGACTGGTTACAGTAATAATGTTGGCCAAACCTATACCCTTTGCCAATATCTGGTGGGGGCGGAAAAGCACCCCTGTGACTGGGTAAAGAAACAATGTTGGTGAAACCCATATCCCTTTCCAACATCTGGTGAGAGGCAGAAAGGCTCCCCTGTGACTGGCTACGGAAATAATTTTGGTCACACCCATACCCCTTTCCAGCTTCTCGTAGGGGTGGAAAGGCACCGCTGTGACTGGATACAGAAATATTGTTGGTCAAACCCAAAACATAAAAATTGTATAACAAAGATTTGTAACATGATAATCGATGTGTCATTAATTTTCGCGAAAACTATCAATCGTAGATAAAAATGTTACAGACAAAATATGTGTAACTCGATTAGATCTACAAATTGTATTTAAAATATTTAGTGATATTGTGCGTATTGATTTAGATAAGGGCAAAAAGCCATGATTTTTATAGCTTTTTCATGAAACATCATTAATTACTCTTATTGGCGAAAACTAGCACTCGCACAAAAAAATGTACGTTACAAAAAATATGTAACTTGATGACATATTTCTGATATATCTTGAAATTTATGTGAAATCTTTGGGAAATTATTGAAATCTTTGTGCTATATGTTAAATCTTTCGGATCACAGAATAAAGTAATGATAAAATTTGTTGTAAGAAATTTTTTAGAGGAATAAAGTTTTATTTAAACAACTTCGCTTTTTTCAGAAGACATGTGTTGTCATGGAGAAACAAAAGAAAGTTTAACCGATATTTAGTTTAAGTTTATCCTGCAAAATTAATTTTTGTTGCAGCAAATCTTTCATCGGAAATCGATGTAAAGTTTATCGTCTGTTTTTCTGTGAGATCTCTGCGAAATAATTTATGTCTTTGTGAATTCTTTTAACTTTATCCGTATTCTTTGTGAAATCTTTAGAATATCTTTGAAATCTTTGTGACATATTTTAAGGCTTTTGGAAATCTTTCCGAAACCTTTAAAACTTTTCCAAAATCTTTAGGAAATTATTAAAATCTTTGTGCAATCTTTAAAATATTTCTGAAATGTTGTCGAAATATTTGAAAATGCTTTGAAATACTTTTGGAATTTGTGAAATGATTATAAAATAATTGAAATATTTATGTATATAGTATAATAATATTACACTATGCAAAAATTATGCCATTTAATATTACAAGTGAATGTGGTTCAACGTTGATGATGTCACAGGATAAAATAGAATGTATGGATATCTGCGTAAATTTAAAAAATAGTCTTCTACTCCAATTAGTTTGGAATTTTTTAAGCTTCGAGAAGTTTGTATATATATTTATTCAAAACTGAAAATTTGTTTTTTTGTAAAATACCACTTTATAGGGATTCCTTCGACTCGCAAAAAACTCACAAAGCTTGACTCGGTGCGTCTGCATTTTAAAAGATAGTATTTTTCATGAATTCAGATCTAACTTAATGGTATATTAACCAATAATTTTCTCCTAAAAAAGTGTCATATTGACAGCTTATTTATTCTTTTTATGCAAAGGTTCTTCCAATTCCATTGATTGGTTTTGGCTGTAGGTGCGTCCTCATGTTAAAACTCGTTAAAAGCCACAAAAAATGAAGTATTTCAGTATAAATCAATGTATTAAAAATAATTAACATGCAAATAATTAACATGCAACGACCCTACTGTATTTTAGTTTTAGATTTTTCTTCAATTTCAAATTGATGTTGTTCGCCTCTATCTTGGGGGCTTCGGGACTGATGCCTCGAATGAGACTGCGATGGCATCCGTGATAACGACCGTGATGTCGGCTGTGATGGTAACCGTGGTGGAGGTGTTAACGACCGTGATGAAGATTGAGCTACTGGGGGATCTGGCACACGAACACCGTATCGCTCAGCTTCTTCGTCAGTCATCGGTACTTTTGTCCCGTAATCAATAAATTGTACAATGATTTGACCGTTTTCATTACATATTGGATAAATATAACCATTGCTGCTCCACCCAATGATCATAATACCCTTTGCTACTACATCTAAATGACCTTGCACTGGATGAACTCCACGATCTTCTGTCATGTAGAAAAGATTATGAAGCTCTTCTGCTGCTGCGTGGATAGTCCTCGGCGTGGTTAGGATTGCAGACCCCCATCGTAAACCGGGGCAAACTGAAATATTGAGATAATTAAGTTTTTAAGGTATTACTAGAAAATGATTATAAGAATAAGAACAGAAAAGTAAAAATTATAGTTAAAAAGCTAGGATAAACTCAGAACGGAATACGATAAGAAAATATCAAATGATTTTAAAGTAAATAAAAAATTATTATTGGAAAATGGTCAACAGATTAGGAAAGAAAGTATGTAGTAGTATACAGTCAGCCTGGATTAAGAATACCGATGGTGAAATGGTATTCGATATGGACGATGGAAATTAAATGAGTATTGAGAAATGAGTGACTATTTCCAGAAATTGTTTGGAGGTGAAGACATAGATCATAGCAACTGTGACATGGAAAACAATACGTTCGTTATCAGATCATGGCCGCAAACATAAATAAACAAAACCCGTCCTTGAATGAAGTAGCAAATGTGGTTGCTAAACGACTTAAGGAATTGTGGTGCAAGGCATCCATTCCGACGATGAACCTGAAAAAGGTAAAATTAAAACTTTAAATAGAAAGTACATGAAAATAAAAGCTTACTTACCTACTCGTAGGGATTCGTCCACTGTCCAAAGTCTTGTAAGACAATTTCAATCTGAAGCAAGTAAGATTTTTGAAATAGCTGCCTGTCGATGCGATCTTACCTCGTCACAATATTGTAAGTGTGAGACGCATAAACAAGTACCTTCAAGGGAGCAACAAGTTCTATTAGATCAAAGGGGTCTCCGAATTATGGCAATGGCTTCAACTGATATACCTATGACGAAGCTGCTTGATCGATCACAGAACAGAGCAGATAGGACAATTTATTTAACAGAGAAAGAGAAAAAGAGACAAAATTTGGAAAGGTCTACAGTTTCCACTGTTGAGAATACGTCTGACATTGAAGCGGAGCAGGCGCAGGTTACAGCCACAGCTGATGCATATGACCCAGACTTTGCAGTGCATTCTCGGCTGCGTTCAAAACCTCACATGCAAATGCGGCAACGATTGGAAGAAACGGCAAAAACCGCTGATCGATTCGCAGTATCAAGTGTTGCCGCCGCCGTAAGTGCTTCTTCTGTCCTTGAAAATTTTGGGATTATCAAAGGTGGCGATACAAGAAATATTATAGATCCGTATAAAATGAAAAGGGAGAGAAAAAACTAGAGTGTAAACAACTCGATTCCAAAGAAGCTCGGAAGGATCTCTTTTTGCACTATACTTTGATGGCAAGAAAAACGAAACAGTTTATTGCGAAAAAGAAGAAGGTTTTCGCAAAAGAAAATCAGTGGTAGAAGAACATATATCCTTTGTATTGGAACCAGGTAGCAAATGCATTGGTCATGTTACCCTCAGTTGTGGTAGCGCTGTGGATATTTGCAGCAGCATATTGAGCTATCTTCATGAGGATGGATAGGAATTAAGCAAAATAAAAGTTATAGGTGCTGATGGTACATCTGTAAATACAGGTCATATTGGTGGCGTTATTACACTGATAGAAAAACACTTGGGTCACAGTCTTCAGTGGCAAATTTGTCTTAAATTTTAATGAACTTCCTCTTAGTCATCTCGTTACCCACCTTGACGGTAGTACAACTGAACCTGCTTCATTTTCAGGTCCTATAGGAAAGAAAATGAAGACCTATGAGCAGAAAACAGTGGTGAAATTTAAGAAAATAGTTGTTGACCTACCTGATATAGACCCAGAATGTCTCAGTACTGATCAAAAATACCTGTTGGAAATGTGCCAAGCTGTTTGCAGCGGCATTGTTCCAGATAATCTCGCGAATAGAAATCCAGGTGCGCTTTGTCATGCTCGGTGGCTCACTGCTGCGAATTAAGAATTTGTTAACGTGATCTACTACGTGTCCAACAAATTTAGGAACCTCAATTTTTGAATAGATTCTCGTTAAAATCTCATCAGAAAAAATTCTAAAAATATGAGACAGAATGCATTTTGCAGGTGAAGGTTGTGCGTACAGATTTTAAACATTTTCAGATAACTAGTGATTATTTTCTGGCAAATGAAAGGTGATAAAGCATAATAATTATAGGATCATGTCAGAAACTGTCAATACAGTGGAGCCTCTTAATAGGGCACCTCTAGGGGCTGCAGGGGACATTTTTCTCGGAAGCGCGCTACCCCCACTAACGTCCTCCGAACCTCGAGACTCTTGTATGCCCTGCCTCTGAATAAGGCGCTCTTTGCTGCTTATAATATGTATGCTACAGTGCGAGCCATATACATTAGGGTGCTGCCAAAATACATTGAAACATTTGTTTTACTCTGGAGAGCAGAGCATCCCAAATATGATCCAAGAATAAAAAACTACATTTTTACGTATTATTGTTAATTTTAAGCAATTTATGTCGTCTTTTTATAAAAGACTAATGGACAACTTGAATATCTCCTATGACTTTATGAACCGTTTTTAATTGTTTAAATTAATGTAACTTATGAAAAAAATTATTTATTGCGAAAGTTCAAAAGGCAAACCATCTATAAACAAACCTGAACTAGAAATGTCCTCCAAAAAGGATTTTACATTTTTTACCTTGATAATGGTGAAGATAAAAGAAATAAAAAAGAAATGGAAGGGGATTCGGTTGGTTGCCTTCTCATTTTTCTTTCCTCTTTTATATTTTTGTCTAAATGAAACATGCATTTTTTTCTTTTTTCCTTTCTTTCTTTTTAGGGGGAAAAGAGAAGAAGAAAAGGTTTTTTTGTAATTGTAACAGCTTAGGAAATAAATATCGGAGGAAAAAATATAATAGTAAATAGTAAGTATTCTTCGTATTTGCAATACACGTATTGCTAATTCACCTTCCAATACTGGCATTGTAATTTTTTCTTACTCTTGCATATTAGAAGTGTGGTAAAATCTTAAAAATTTTGAACAGTGTAGTTACGTTTAAGTAATCCTAAAGTATAATCTTAGGTACCTATATTTGAGTGAAAAAAGTCGCATTGTTAGTTTTGAAGTCGTGCAATGTAACTCATAAAAAGTAATCGCTATTCAGAAAAATGTTTGGTTCAGCGAAGAAAAGTTTGGTTGTCCCAACTCAATTTTTTGGTTTCTATGGAAGCAATCAAACCTTTTGCTTAAGCCAATTAAATTATTTTGTTGGACCGTTGGGTTGAACGAGCTAAAGAGTTTGGTACGCCAAACAAAATTTTTTTATAGCAGTAAATTTATTCCTCAGTGTATGATCCTATGGTAATTATTTTCAAAAGTGGCACCCAATTTTTAATAAAATACAACCAACGTAAATAAAATCTCGTCAAAATATTGCTATATTTAAAGTTAGAGGAAAGGACACAACGACATAAAGAATAAAAAAACGCGCTACATAAAATATGAACAATCCTTAATCAGTCTTCTTGTATATGCCGTGATAGATAGAAATTTGTCATTAGGACACGTTGATACAATCTTTGATAGTGGCTCCCTCTTCAAAATCATCATAATTACAAATATTCTTTCTTTTATATAGCATAACAAATATTAAGCTCTACGTTTTTTATGAGATTCTTTAACTATTTCTCGATAGATCAATAAACAGTTTTTTATTTGAAAAATTTTAAATATGAAATAAATATGTGTGCAGCAAGGTTACATCTAATAATAGCTATAATAGCGATACATAATAATACAGTTATATATAATAATAAATTATAATATTATATATTTACCAATAGAATTAATATTAACTGCCAAATAGAAGACCAGTGTACCAACGACCCTCATTTTTTGAAAATAGAGAAATCTGATCGATAAAAAAAATCGTAATTCTAGCGTAACTAAATAATATTCTGCAAGATATTTGAAGAACGACGCTTACTTATCTAAAAAACTTTTGTTTTATCAGTCTACTTTGAAGGCTCAAACCGTACTGATTTACGGTATCAGTTTATTTTATCAGTTGTATTTGTTTCATGTTTCGAAAGGAGTTGAGAATATCGTTATAAGTTATACAACTTTGTGTCTCTTTAAAAGCCCTTCATAAATAAATTGAGATTATCTTTAAATCTAAAATTTCCTTTATGAATAAGCGATAAAATTTGCAATTAAAAACTGTTAATTGGGAATGTTAAAAGTTTTAATTAAAGATAATAGTTTGAACTAGGGGCTATTCACTTCGAAGTCCGCTGAAGTCAATGCAACGGTATTTTAGAAATTTCGTGTGACCAATCGGGCGACTTCAAATATGGTTTTAATGTCGATTAAAATAAATTAATTAAAAAGCAGTAAATTGTCATGGATAACCTTAGAGGTACCATAATATCCTTCTAGATCTTCCGGAATTCTAGGAATTTCTTTAAAACCACATGAAATTTATTTAATGACTTGCATGACTTCCAGTAGCCTTCTGCATAAATTCGGGAAATCCAAACGTAAACAGTCAGGGCTGCGTGAAACATTTCTGTTGGATTTGGACGCATACTAACAGCTGACTAACTAATGCGCCTAGAGTACTTTCCTCATACTGACTATCACGCTTGACTAAACATCGCCTCATATGAGTTGGTCAATCATTATTTAAAAATTTATGCAGACTTACCTGCAGAAAAAACCAATCGATGGATTTCGGTGAAACTTAGCATAAATATATTAATTAAGGTGTACATGTGCTACTTTTCCGATAACAGTAATCCATAAAAATATAATCATCACGTACGTTGGATTTGAATTTATTAAAAAATTACTTTTCTTAACAATGCACAGACGAACCAGCCTTCAAAGCTAATCCATCGATTTATTCTTTCATGTAAAACCGCCGTTGTCTAAATAATATTCCGTTTTATAAATAGAAATGTGACGGTTAGTGAGTTATACCATTTTTTAATTCAACTAAATTATTATCGGAAAAAAGCTTTATGTTATTAGTATATTATGTGAATATTAAGAAGAATTTAAAAAACTGAGAACAGACACCCAGTTATTATATTTTATCATCCGATAACAATAGATAATAATTGTGTGAACAGATAGGTATAATTAAAAAATTCCTTATTTGGTTATGTTTAGAGTTAGAAACTTCATTCTTTCAAAGTGAAATTAGATGCAAATATAATAATTAATCATTATAATATAAAAATAATTATAATTATTATTATTTATAATTATTTATCTGGAAATAATTTTTTTATTTCGTCATAAAATAAATTGAATACTTTATCGCTTCAAAGCTCTAAAGAATTCATTTTATTTGCTTAATAATTTTTATATGTTTTGGAAAAAAATATTTGTGGGTCTAAAGAAATATCACCGAAGAAATTATTTTTGTGAGTAGAGACATGCATTTTTTACTTTTTTGAAAAAATATTACTTTGCATCACGAATATTGACAATATCACTTGTGGCCCATGGCAGTCCTTTTAATAATTTATTAACTTTTTTTGTTGCAGAGATTCTTTTGGAAGCCGAGTACTTCTCAATTGACCCTTACATGAGACCTTATGTCCAGAATGTTCCTCTTGGTAGCGTTATGCTCGGTTGTCAAATCGCCAAGATTATAGAATCTAAAAATTCCAAATTTCCTGTGGGTAAAAGAATAAGAGGATATTATGGATGGAGAACGCATACAATTATTAATCCAGACGATTGGAAACCATCAAGATTTTTAAATGAAAGACCAAAAGTATTGCCTGATTTTGGAAATTTACCTCCTTCACTTGGTTTGGGTATCCTAGGAATGACAGGGTGAGATTAAAACACTATAATAAAATTAATTCATTTTTTTACAGTATGGCTAAAACATTTCATTATTTGAAAAGTTTAATATGGAAATTCTCGATTTTACACGTTTTAATGAAAATTTTTTAAATGTTTAAAGTTTTAATTTTACAATGATCAAACAACGAATATTTTCATTGCATTTAAAAAATATAATTTTTTACTTCTTGAAGCTTTAATTTTAAAATATGATGACTTGGCACGTTAATTTGTTTAGGGTGACCTTAAGTAATTAAAGTGATTAAAAAGCTGGAAATCTGAGAAGAGTCAGGGAATTTTGTTGGACAGGGAAATTCAGTGATTTTGAAAAACAAAAACGAAATTTGAGGGATTTCCAGAACAAATTTTAATAGATTTTATAAATTTGAAGTGGTTTGCAAATATTTAATAGGCTATAGAATGTCTTTAAATGTCCTTAGGAATTTTTAACAGATTTAACAATGTTCAAGGGATTTCGAAATATTTTAAATATTTTAGAGGATTTAAAAAGATTTTAATGAATTTTTATAAATTTCAATGATTTGAGGGTATTCAAGGGATTTCTAAAGACTTCTAACTATTTAAAATATTTTATGGTATTTTAAAAGATGTTGATACCTAAGTGTTCAGACCTTCAAGGACTAGTCTAAATAGTTCATAATATTGTAGGGCAGAGGACAATAATTCCGCACTAGCTACCTGGGTACCGTTCCCCCACTACGCGGCTTCCCCTCGCACTGTCGAGCAGTTTTCGCCGAGCCTGTTCAACGGGGGGCCTTTGTTCCTAATGAGGCCTAAAATATGGAATATAAAATT
>JAAAKG020049626.1:0-42877 GCA_010014905.2 Druon quercuslanigerum
TCTCTTTTGTATTATAAATCACGTGTTCGCTTTATTTGTAAAACCTGTCCCCCAATCCGAACCCTGGCTAGACTGAAACATCCGGAGGGACACCACGCAGGTAGAATAAAACGAACCGTTACAACTTTTAGAAAGTAAAAAGAAAGTGCAAAAATTTCTGTACATCCTACATAAAAGTTGTAGGTAAACGAATTGAAGAAGGTTAAATTATCTTTAAAACTAAAACAAAATTGATTCTTGCTCTTATAAAACAGAAGTTATAGTCCTTTATAGCAGACTACTTTTTGTATGACATTATTATATCGCATTTTTTATAATTATTTTATTTTGTATATGTTGCATTAGCACTTTTCACTATTTTCTTAAACTATCGTGCTTGGAAATGCAAATCGTTGGAAGTAAAGGCTTAAATGCATCAATTAGGGAAAACTTATAAATAATTTATTGCTACTGTATACATTATTAATTTATTAATACTGTCATGAACAAGACGAGAAAGCGATAATAGAATTTCACATTGTGAACTATGTACAACATTTTTAAAAGATATTCACACATGAAGACTATTAAATTCGCACAAGGCTCTTTATAGGCTGGATGAGATTTACAAACTTTAAACTTTTTCCAGATCTCTTTAAATTCAATGTAAACAGACTCCATTGCCTGTTCACTGAAAAATCCGAATCCCCTTTGACTGCGTGAACTTTAGGAGTCACGGGGATATTCAAATCTAAGTAGCTTTTTTTGAAAGCCAAATTACATTCTTTGAATTTAGAATTTAAACGTTCACCAAAACATGCTTTCACTGCCAATAATTTTTTGCACCCATTTCCGTTAAATGCAGGATTACCATGACCTACTTTCCTCTCCACATGGCAAGCTCTTACCCACATTAAAGCTACTTCTTCAAATTCAGATAGCATGTGAGTGAAAAGAGTGTTAACGACGCCTAACATTAAATGGAGTTCAGGAGGCGAAATTATGTCTAACAGTGCTTTACCTTCACTGCTCGTGATGACCGGTGGATAAATGCAGTTTTTGTAATCTTAGCTTGCGATTGTACTGAACCTGCTTCTTGCCATTCCTCAGAATTTTTCTGAATACTGTAAACAGTTCAAGAAAGGACCAACTTAGTGGAGTGTAGTCTTTTTGACATAACACCATGTGCATGGATAAAGACTGCTGTGTGACATGATGCCAGCCAGAATATTACCCATTTTCGTGTCAACTGCGATAGTTCCACCAAAACGATTAATGTCAATTCTGTACCATAACTTGGATACGTTGTCAAATTTTTCCTGACAGTTCAGCCCAAGTCCGAGGATGAAAAGCTTCTTAACTCCTGAATCTGTAAACGGTTTTGTGCTTAGTTGTCCATATTTTTTACGGCTACCTTCCAATCTTGAAGACACGTCTGTAGACTGTATGGATAAGCATAGCTTCCTAAAGCCACCTCCATCATCGAGGCCGAATTTCAAAGATACTTGACCAGCTTCTCTCTTTTCAATTACATAAGAAATTAGATCTTGGAAATTTGAGCAAAAAACAATAATTTCATCCGTTGATGACCTTTTACCAGCCTTGACATAAGAAAATCTTAAAATCTCAGCAGTGACAAACCTATCCAGTCAGTGACTTGCAGCTCTTAGTTTCAGGCTCAAATTCGGTTCAATAATCTTTCTATTTTTAGTACAAAAACGAATAAATGATGCGACCCCCTCAGTTACCTTTTGAATTAAATTAAATTGAGCTTGAAGGTTCTTAACATCATTTGCCGTGATTAAGGGCTTTTTTGTAGATTCAGTTTGAGGGTTTATATTAATATTCAATTTTAAGCCACCTTTGCGTTGAGATAGCGCCACGCTCACATTTGTTTCAAATTTATTCTCTTCAATCACTTTTTCTTTTATTGATGACAAAGTCACGTGATCTTTTGATTTAGGCGGCGATTCTTTTACAAATATAACGAGATTATCTTGTCGGCTTAACAAATTGCACTCATGAGATATTCCTTTTCCTATTAACAAAAAACAAAAGGTGCATCGCACTTCAAATTTTGGTTTTTGGTGAGTTTTGGAAGGTCCAGGATCATCTTTAACACAAGAATAAACTCATACGCACTTGAGTATGCACTGGAAATCTCAGCCAAAATCCTTTTTCAAGCAGGTAACTTATCATCACTTGAAAAATTTCTATTTATTGGTGTTCTGAAAATCATACATACTCGACATTCACGCAAATGACTTGATCTGGTACTCATTTTCAATCGTAGAATTTCATTAAAATCGGGTAAGTTAAGGGTTTTATTAAATCCATTTTTCAAGCGCGAAATAGCTTTCTGGCATCCATAGCAGATAACAGTTGGCAAACTATCGTCCGCATAATTGAAATCAACTAATTATTTGATTGTGATTCCCAATTTCCCATTTAAACTTAGCATGTGCTTAGTTTGACCAAAACAGAGTAAGCACACCTTTTTTCGATTTGCACCGTGACTTACTAAATCTCTCGGCATTTTGAACAGTAAATGAGTTTTCGCATGACATTAGAGAATGAGAAATGTATTGGGTTATTATATTGAAACAAAAAAGTTACCATGATTCGATTTTTCAATTTGTAAAAAGAATTCGACAAAAAGTAGTCTGCTGTAAGAGACTATAACTAATGTTATTATTATAATAATGTTTTTATTGTAAATATGTTTTTACGATCAGAAGAAAATCTACTTGTTTTTATAGGTTTTTTATATTCATGTTTTTTATAGGTTATGTCGTTTGTTTAAAAGCTTAATTTTTGCATTTGTAATGTTGTGTTTTACGACTAAAACGTAAGCTAATCTTCGTATCAATAAGCGATTTAAAAAAAATTTGTAGCTCTTTTTCAAGCGAAGAACTTTGGTAGTGTATGAAGAATAAAACTGTTTTCTTGTTCTAAATTATTTCATATACTGCAATGCTTGGCTTAAATGTTTATATTCGTTTATTTTTCGAAACTTTTTAAATGCCATTAATTTGTAATTTCTTATATATAAAAAGTCTTTAGAAGAAAATGTTCCTCTTTTTGAGTACTGCTGACAACCGCCCATTATATTTAATAAATCTTTCCAAATTTGTGACAACAATTTTGGGAAAACGCCCACATTTTTTAATATTCATCCAAAATCGCTAGCTAACAAACTTAATTTTAATTTAGGACCCTAAAAGAGCATAACAAAAGCCAACCGGATCGGTAAATTCTCTCGCCAATTATCGCGAAAGCAAACTAATAATCTGTAGTCAGAAATACACTCACACAGAAACACACAGCGAGACACATTCGTAAGCCCTTTTTTTCGGATAAGGGGGATTTAAAAACAAGCATATTTGACAAAAGCGGAAGAGGGATTGAAATTTCATACAAATCTAACATCCTCTCTGATGAGAATGTAAAATAAAAATAAATTCTTTGTTTCTTCTTGCAGAAAACAGTTTTCAGTCTGACGGGAATCCTAATAGCGAACGTAACCCTGGTCCTTCTTCTTCTGGCAGACAACATACGTCTGTCCAGACTTTTGCGGAGGAACATCCTTCTCGTTTAAGGTCAAGGTCTCCCGCTAGCAGGCCGCCTTCTATTAAAGTACTTGGCTATTCATTTGAAGAACTAGGATATATTCGGCTCATTCCTCGGACAAATCGGAGCCTTACATTTGAATTTCGAAGGTACATTTTCCCATCTGGAATGAAAATTAGTTGGAGAGCAGATGGAAAGCAATTTAGTCCTGTGACACCTGAAGAATATACCGTATTATCCACATCGGATGGTGATGTTTTCGCAATATTAATGCATAGCGGGAGTTTATCTGGTATATCTAGGTCACAAAGACGTTATCCGAGAGTAAAAATAAACATGGTAAGCGGCGCAGTGGATTACTTGAATCCAGATGAAATTAGGGATTGTCCAGTAGGTAGAAATCACCCAATCTTCCCACACAATTTTGAGAAAGCTTTGTCAAATTATGATTCGCTACAGTTTAAATGGAATTCTAATGGCGAACGTACTCCCAGTTCTTCTCTTTCTAAAAGGCAACATTCAACTGAGCGGTCTCCTAATCCTGAGGAGTCTCTTATTCGTGAAAGGTCTAAGTCTCCTCCTATCAGGTCTCCTTCTGATCACGTACTTGGATATAGAATGGACCAACTAGGATATGTTCGACTTATTCCTAACACAAATCAGAACCAGCGATTTGAATTTCGAAGATACGTTTTTCCCACCGATAAACCAATTCGAATGATCACAGATCTAATCACCTATGTGTTTAGGTCAAACCGAGAATATATTGTATTAACAACATCCAATGGTGACGTTTTTGCAATCTTGGATCAAAGTGGATCTCTTCGTGGATTATATAGGTCAGGTAAATCTAATATTCGAGTTAAAATCAATATTATAAGTGGCGCAGTTCATGATATGACTTCTGATGAAAGAGCAGAGTGTCCGGTGGGCAAAAATTACCCAATGTTTCCAAATAGATTTACTAAAGCATGTTCAGATTATGATTCGCTACAATTCAAATGGAATGCTGATGGCGAACGTACTCCCTATACTTATTCTTCTGTCAGACAACATTCACATGACCGGACTTCTCCTCAGGATTCCCTTCTTGATACAAGGTCCAGTTCTCCTCCGGGCAGGCCTCCTTCTCATGAAGTACTAGGATATTCTCTCGCAAAACTTGGATATATTCGGCTTATTCCACAGACAAATCCGAACCAGCAATTTGAATTTCGCAGGTACGTTTTTCCTCCTGCGAAAGGAATTCTCTTAGTGTTAGGACCTGGTAAATATATGCCAGTGCCAACCCGAGAACATATTGTATTATCTACATCCAGTGGAGAAGTTTTTGCAATATTGGAGTATACTGGGATTCTTCGTGGAATATATCAGTACAATAGGAGTTATTCGAGAATAAAAATGAACATGATAAGTGGTGAAGTTCACTATATGACCGAATTTGAAATGAAGGAATGTCATGTAGGCAAATCTTACCCAATTTTCCCACGTTGGTTTAATAAAGTTGTTTTAAATAAAGATTCTCTACAGCATCTATATCATTAATTCAATGGAAAAAGATAAACTAAAATATAGTATTCTTTGTAAATTGTAGTCGGATGAAAATTACAATAAAAGAATAAAAGTCCAACGTATTTTGGTTATCGAGGCTTCTCTGCTTTTATGTTTTTCTAATCCCGATAAAGTTTTTAAAATTTTTTCTCGGTTAATATTCCTAATTGCGGGAGTTACACGATTTTGAGTTTTAAGACCCGATTAAAAATTTTTTTTTTGCTGCTGTAGCATATAATTCATAGGGATCTCAATGGAATTTAGAAACAAACCCAAATTTCGAAAGTAAGACAAAAAATCAGACCGAAACTTTGTAGTGAATTTTGTGCTCAAAAACGTATTTTGATGTTTTTATATCAATATTTCGATTCCTTATTATTTTCGGCGTCAATAACGAAATTAAATGACACTTTAACTTTCGTAAATATGAATTTTGTAGTGCAGTCATGCATTCTCATTGCTCCACACCCAATGAGAGACACAGTGAGGTGAATACAAATAAAATAGTATTAACTATAACTAAATGCAATTCTTAATTGATTTTAGTTTCTATTCCCTCTGGCGTTATGTTTGGAATCAATGCGCAGAGTAATGAACAAATATTAATTCTTTATTTATTCATCGATAATTAAGTGAACAACTTTCCCTCTGGCATTATGTTTTGAATTAGTGCGCAGAGATGAGGTACAAACGAAAAATGAATGACAAGTGATATCGCTTGTAATAAAAAAATTCAAATATCAAATAAGATTGTAATATGATTACTAATTTTTCGCTTTCAGAGTAATATTTAGAGGATGAAACTACATTCTTCTATCGAAAATCTGAATTTCAAGTGAATGACAAAGATTTTGTACGTTTCCTCATGATTTCAGATATTGTTAAGGCCTTTTGGTCAATAGAGAACCACTGGAAGACATCCATTTGCCGAACGTGCTCTCTCTGAATTTGCCGCCCGGAAAATTCAGAAATTGCCTACGTGACAAATTGCCATCTTTAAGTTGTTTAATTTGACGAGTTTGAAAACCGCCTTCGATGACTCATGCCTGTCGCCGACGTTTTCCCTTTTCACTTTTACGAGCTTCTTCAAGTTTTGTTCTCCCCTGTCAAGACTCTCAACTCTATTCAGCCGTGGAACTCAACCGGTGAATACTCCTTTCCGAAAAAACTATCACGAAATATGTTTCGTTTATTTAAAACAACTACCGAAAGACTCCCAACAAACAAATAATCCATTATAATGAATATACAGATCCGGGATGGCTTATTAAAAAATAGTATCCACTAAAGCACTAACAACGTTAAGCACTGCCAGTTCAATCTACAAAACTTAATACCTTTATTCTTGGGACATCAGTTTTGTCTTTTGGACAAGACTATTAATGCGTCTTGTTTCTACAATTTAATATTAATTTTTAATATACAGACTTATACCTTTTAAGTTTAAGAAGTAAATAATATTCTATTTTAGTTACAAATTTTAATCTTTGAATTAATATTTGATGTAATATTTCTTTCGTAAAACTTAAAAGTTTTAGTTTAAAGTTTAATTGATTTTTTTTCGTTACTAAACACTGGTTTTTAAGCTTAATATCTATTCCTCCGTAATAAGCTTTAGGGACTCTTTATTTAAGAATGGATATTTTTTATATTTACTTTCAAGCACTAATAGTTGTTTGTTTCAGGTTTTCCTATATTTTTTGAAATGAGATAATATTTACATTAGAAAATTCAAAGCTAGTTTCATTTCACGATATTAACGTTGGTCAGGAACTTCGGGCACACGATCTTTAATTAATGAATACCCACTTGCAAATAGAAAAACCTGAGTTTTGCGGCCAGGTATCACAATTAAGCCACGCACGTCGGGGAAATTTCTACAGACAGACTTACACCTGAGTTTAGTGACGAGGTTTCATCGCCAAGCCACGTATGTCGGGCACACGCATACATACACTATTGGGCTGAGTTAATAGGGAGGGCCCGTCAGGCCAAGCTGTTTGTCGTTTACCGCGCAGAATACATCACGGACGATTAAATAATTAAAACAGGGTCTTCTCATGCCGACGGGAGGTCGTAAGCGTCCGCGATGATCTACCGCCGCACTTGAACGGCAACCTCATCGCAAGTCTGAGCCTCGTTTAGCCAACGTCGTTACAGCTTTGGGGTATGTTCCATTTCTATAAATGTTGAAGTTCAGGTAGAAGTCCCCGTTTCAGTAGATGGTACATTCACGCCGGTTCCGTATGTAGAAGTTCCTGTTCCAGTAGATGCCGCTCACGCGCCGGTTCCGAATGTTATTGCTCCAGTTCCGTTGTCAAACCACCTCCCATTGCCGTACCTGCACCACAGGCAACCTCACCCCCTTCACCATTCTAGTGTGTTCTTTGCGAGGTTTTACCGGGACTCCCGACACTTTAAACCCAAGATCGTCTAAATATTAAAAGAGAATCCAGGCCCCTATTGCGTTGAAACTCTCAAAGTTCTTCGGTGAGTATCACACTTTTCACTGCAGCTCACCGAACAAGCCTTTACATCCGCCCCTCCCGGCTCCTCTCATTTCTGTTGTTTTGCCGCCTCCCATTTTATTTCAACGGGGTAGAATCCCACCTTCAGTTCCTGCAATTCCTCCAGCTTCAGGGGTTATCGACTTCTTAGGAGTATATGACAAGATCCTTCCTTTCTTGTCTCCACTATCGCTTCCGCGTACTTGAGGAGAGGGGATTGAAATGTTACCGTCCTCGTCGCCACCATCTTCCGTATCGCCAGTCTCCTCAGATCCCTTCAACCTCTTATTGCCTTATACTCCAGAGGGACCTCTCGCCCCCACTCCTTCTATCATACTACAATCATGCATACCACGAGAGCCCGTCTATATGGGATCTTTTTCAACCACCCTGGAGAGCCAGTATATAGAGATCCTTGCATCCATATCCATACGCATGCAGTCCGACGTCCTTTTGATCTCAATGTCCCTCACGCTCAAGACTCCCCATCAACTACAAGGTCAATAACTTGATCTACATAATTTATAAAATCCTTTAAAATCCCTAGAAGCATAATGAAAACATGATTTAAAATTGGACTGATTCCAGTTTTTGGAATCGGCACGGGAATAACCTGCGACCCGCACAGCGACCAAGAAACAGCCGTCCGTTGGTATGGTTTTCTACGCACGGGTATTAATTGAGTATTCGGCTCCATGTGACCACTTTCCCACGCTATGAGTGTAGAGTGATCATGCCTGTGGCACTTTGGCGCCTGGGGGATACGAAGATGTTTTAACGGCCTGTCCGGGACACCAGACGATCTCCCTGAGTAATAACCTGCATGCCAGGCTCTGCAGCGGCGGACTTTTTTTCCCTAGCTACTCCTGGAAACAAAAATTGAACATGCAAAATCAATTGAAGAAGGAGAAAAGTAGTTCGCGGAGAGGGGAGAGGGGTTGTGTCCTATCGGGTCTAACATAACCCTTTCCTCCGAATATGTCTCTCCCGCATGCCAAAATCAGGTGGCGGCTGGACCCCAACTTTTCCAGGAGCTGAGGGATTGAAATTCCCTCTGAGTATGGCTATGGCAATGGTAGCGGCCAATCAGTCATTCAATAAAAAACGCCTCAACGGTTCCCAGAAAAGAAGACTGAAGAGGCAAGCGTAGCGGCCTAGAAGGGCAGCTGCGGTATATGGCACATCGACAACTACAATGCCGATAACCTTCACTGAGGCTTAAAAGTGGGAAAGGGGCTCGAATGACACGCCAACGGGGATGGCTAAGCCTATGATGAAGCACAAGGCGGCCCAGCAACCGACGAAGAGGGAGTCGTCGGGGGTTGGACTGGCGGCTGCTCAGAGGGCTGACCCCCTGACGGTGGTGGTGACGGATAAGAGCTATCCAGACTCGTTTTTCATTGCAGTTTAGTTTAAGCTTTTCAGGGAAGCTACTTCTATAGGGGATGGATATTTTTATTTTTGGCGGCCGACCTAGCGGCTAAAGCTTGGCGACACAAAGTTGTGGTCGAGACAAAGCCTTGGAAAGGTGCATATTTTAAGGTGGGTGAATTTAAGTTGCTCCAGGAGATGGCGAAAGCTACGGCGTGGTTCCCGAAGGAAATGGAGGACCGTCTGTGGTGCTTTGTCAGTTGGAGGGATACAGCCCCTCACTCAAGACAGCGTCCTGGCGAATTATCAAGAACAATAAGATCAATTACAGGCCCTCCTAACACTTTAGACAGTTCAACTTTAAGTTTGCCAGCCAGGTGCAGGATGACTACTTCCGGTCTAACCCTTACCCAAATTAGCTTGCACAACAGCAAAGTCGCCTCTGCAGTTTTGCAGAGGGGCATAGCTGCGAGGCACACAGGCATCTAGCTAATCCACGAACCATGGTTAGTACGAGGTGCCATTATGGTTTTAGGGAATCAAAGTCGTCCCGCTGCTTGAGCTGTGTTCCTGGGATCTGATGGTAATAGCCACGGATCTAAAAGGAATGGGAAGTCTACGCATGGGTTTGCCTTACTTTCTATATGACAGCGATAACAATTGACCAGTGGAGGTACGTACACTGTTGGAATACTGCAAGGTAAGGGGCCTTCCTATTCTGTTCGGGTGCGATGCTAACTCCCACCATACTCTGTTGGGCAGAGCGGACGTCAACCCAAGAGGTAACGACCCAATGGAAACACAAACTGGATTAGTATTGCACGCATAACTGCACAAGAAAAAGCACAATTAGTGCGATGAATCTTTATGGTGATAAAGCGAAAGATAAAATCCTGTCAAGAAAAATCTTCCTGCACAGCAATGGTATGGTGCTTTCATGAAGAGACATCCTAATCTAAGAAACAGGATCGCACAAAGGCTTACATGCACCAGAGAATTCGTCACTGAACGCCTTCGAGAGTGGTTTGCAAAGTTAAACATTACTTAAGTAAAAAAATTTCAGACATAGAACCACACCGAGGTTTTAATTAAGACGTGTCGGATATTATACTTGTTCCTAAGTACAAAAAAGTAACTAAAAGGAATGGTACTAGAACGCCACATTAAAAAGTACTGCAGTAAACATTCCATGTCGTAAGATCGTACTTTTTCAGAACAGGCACTTTTAAATAGTCTATTCTTAATTGAGAAGCACACAACTATCAACTTGATTAATAAAAACCGTCACATCAAAACACAAAGTGAGGCTACGATACCCATGATTAGCACTTACTTGTAAAAATCAAAATGTGTTTGATACAAAAACGTATGAAACTTTGCAAACGTCGTTGCACATTTTAGAGAACATTTCACGATTTCCCTTTTTTATTATATAATAAAACATTTTCACTAGATTCCTCATTCAAAGATAGGCAAGCAAACGAGGCGTGTTAAAGAAAGGGTTCTCAACGGCTGAAAAGAACCCGAGTAATAACGCAACTTTAATATTGAAGAGCACATGTAGTCTAACTCGTATGGGCATAATTTAATGAAGAAAATTAATGCACCAAAGATGATCGAAATCGGCATATATAAAAAGACTTGATCAGTATATAATTTGCAATTTATGCAGCAATATGTAAACATAAAGGTATATTCATATGAGAGAAACTTTTCCTCTTAAGGCAGCGGTCAATAAACGAAAAAAAAATAGAATTTCTTGTAGAAATGAATTCGCAGTTCAAAAATATTGATGAGTAGATTCATGATATTTTATTGCTGGTATAGATAGAGTTGTACATGCTGTTTGTTTTAACCATTTGATTCTTGTTGCTTATGAAGACAGTCACGCAGGCACCAGCGAGATACGTATGTAAAAAACAAAAATAAGTTAGTCGGGTAAATCAGACATACAGAGTGTATTGCTAAACGATCTTATTTTAGAGATAATTCGCTTAAATAAATGTTTAATAGGATTACACACATCGTTTAAAAAAAAATTTTATTTGTTTCTTTTTAACCACTGCCTATGATTAGAGAATTTTCCCTCATTCTAACCGCCTTTTCTAGCTCGTTAAAAAGTAAATTTGCAAAAGATTTCGTAAGTATATATAGTGCTTTCTCGTGATGTTATTCTTCTCGATTAGAACAAAAAGACGCTTCTATAGCTCTCACTTCTATAGCTTTTCCGAGAATCGACGCTGCGCCGCAAGTAGATGTAACAGGAACCAAAGAAGCCCCATAAGTTAAACAATGGACTTTAGCGAGATTTTGGAGCTAATTATAACTCTTTTGCGATTTTTCGTTACATTGCGTATCGTTACATTCATATCCAGTACTTTGTTCGTTTACTAAGTATTGCTTCTAACTCTATTCGAAGAAACTTTTAGTCAACTGCGTTAGTTCAGGCGCAACTCCTAGTATCGAAAAAAAAATTACGCTACACCGGACCAATTCCAAGGAAATGAAAAGCGTAGAATTGTCTACGTGTACCCTGTGTTAAGCATGGGCTACTTGAATCTACACGCTTGAGATTTTCAATTTCTCAAAGTACGTTCTACCCATCCGGTTGCTAAGATACTTAGAGATATATTCAAAGAGGATTTAAATATTATTTATAGACAAAATAGTGAGTGTACCTGAAGAACATTCCACACAAAAAAATCCATAGGAATTTTTTTGGAGCAATTGAGTTTAACATAATAAATTTATATTATTTTTACATTGCCCCATTAAGTCCCATTACACATCTTTTTTTCATCAATCGGTTTACTCATTCTCGAGAAATTTATTTTTGTTAACTTCTCATATAAGCCCCATAACTCCTATAACAATTTTTCCTTATTTACGTTCTTCGAGAAAATTTATTCTTATATCAATGCAATTTTTTGTGTAAATCCGTATAAGATACTGGCGGGGACAACACACATGCTCAACCTGCTACGCTCTTTGTTGCTTCATCCGTTCATGACATTCTCACGAAGAATGTCTTTAAAAAAAAAAAAACACATCCTTTCTCAGCAAAGACAAACATCTTTGAGAAACGGTCAGAAAATTAAAGTGGTCAAGGATGTATCAGAGGGATGCAACAAAAAGGCATTTCAAATTAATTATTATTTTACTAGAGACGATAGTCTGAAACAATATTACTAGAAGTGGTAACAGAGTACCGGAAGCAATTTCCTGACTGCAGTAAGCCTACCTTTTGCCGTGAGATGCTATAATCCTTTAATTAGGGTTATTAGGATTTCACCCGGAGTGGGTGCTAGTCTGAAAAACTGCACCCTATCCCAGAGAAATTGCGGTAAACTATCAGCCACAACCACGTCTCACAACCGGGAGATAGGTGGTTACAATCTGTGACGGAATCAATACGATAATCCGGCAAAACTCTCTTCCACCCTGATGAAACTGAGCGACCCAAGGACGACCGCCTTCTGCATTTTCTCCGCAAGTGCTTTAGAATATTGTTGACACGCAATGAAACTTTTCAGGCTATGAAACAGTTAAATCTTGGCACCTTCAAGAGCGCCGATGGAACGGACGATTATTTTAATACAATATTCCAAGTACAATTGTCGCAACCTCCTTATAAGGTCTCTATACATTTCTTTCTGTTCATTCTCTTTGACTATGACATTTTTGTCAGCTGGTGCAGAAAATTCGATAACGAACATGGTTCGCTTCTCGATGTCAAGGAGAGGTATGTCAGGCCTCAAGTGTGTAACACAAAGAATTGTCGAGAATATAAAGTTCCAGTATATGCGGCACTTCTCATAGTCGACAATTAACACTATTTTGCTAGGAGCGTTTAGCAGAGCGATATTTAGGTGTATGCCGTAAAAATTAAAGAGAGGGCAATAAAGCACTCTTAGTGCGGCATTGTGCCTTTGAATGCAGGTCGTTTCTGCATCAGTTGAACAACTAGATATTTTAGTATGATTCAATATTCTTGTTAACTTGATTTTTTCAACTGCGAATTTCTAACTCTATTTTTCAAGAAAACTGCTAAATGCCGGGGTATTTTCTGCAGGAGAAGCAATTTAAATTTAAAAAAAAAACTATAAGCAAAATTATAATTATCGCCAAAATCTCGCAAAACTTTTGTTTTAATAAATGGTTTTTTTGGTATCCCATAAAAAAGAATTATTAGGGTGATATTCAAAAAGTTATATTTTATTTGTATTCTATGGCTGATTGTGAAAAGAAATTTTATTATTTATTTTTTCCGTGTTTGCGTGTTGACAAAAAGCGAAGATAGACAGAAATCGTAGTAAAAATCAGTACATCTGAATCAGTAACTCCGAAAACGTTGAATTTGGATGAAATCGTCGACACTCAATTTTTAAATAAAGCAAAGCCTTACATTGGAGATGAGAATTTTGTCATTATAATGATGATAATAAAAAATGTAAAATAAAATAATTATCTGCGAAGGAAAATCTCGACAATAGGAACAATTTATCTCACCTATATGTGAGATAACGGCTCCTTATGTATATATTGGTACTCTGATAATGCGAAAAAATATTTCTTAGCTACAGTTGCTAACCAAATTATTCACTGTAGCATTAATCAGTTGTTTTCCACTTTGCAAAAATGAGAATCTTCTATACTTTCGTTGTCACCTTGGTGGTTATCTATCATTTTAATGGTAAATAAAATAATATTATATATCAAGAATTGTTCTAACATTTGATCTGAAGCATGCGTAAATACAGCTATTCGTGAGGCCTGTGGAACGAATTTGAAGTTTCTCCTTAGATGAGAATAACAAGAGGATAAGCTCATTTTAGTACCACTTGTTGCTACGTGGTAAATTACCATAAATTAACCAAAACTCAATTTTAAACATTTTTGTAAAATTTCGGAAATTTTTGTAATTTATGGTAATATTACATTTAAAAATATCTATAAATTTCTAGAAAGTTATTGAAATTTTCGGTCATTTATGGCAATTTTACAGCTAAATATGGTACCCTATCAAGAAATTTTAACATACGGTTTTCCTTTTATATAATATTATAATTGAATTTTAAATAGTTAATATAATAGTAGAAAAGTATTAAACAAGTAAGAAAAAATAAAAAACAAATAGATTCTAAACGTTCTTTGCAAATTATATCTATTTCTTTAGTTATGTTCATTGAAACAGAGTGAAATTCAGCTAAAGGTATAACACAAAAATTTCTAAAAAAAGTCGGCCCGCCACGCGGACAAATTCTATTCGCGTACTGTGTGTGCGACTCGCAAGTTTCAACATACCGAGTGCGCGCGGCTGTTCGTTCTTGCGCTTCGCACTCGATAATACTTTTACCTTGCGCTACGCACTCTCTTTGTTCCCTTCCCACATTTGTGAGCAACCTTTTTAAAATTAATGGTTAAAGAATCGCCAACTGTAATTGGCTGACTGTGAATTCTCTGTTGTTAAATATCCTTCGGCTTTAACGAATACATATACTCGTGCTTTGCTCAAGATATTTTTATTAATATAATAACAATTTTAATGTAAAATTTTTGTCTGCATGGTCTAAAACAAACCTTATTTCAATCTCGATTTTTGAAATTTTGAAAAAAATGTTCTCTAGCTCGTCTGGGGTTCTGTTTCTATCCTATTTCTACATTACATTAATTAACTCTATTATATTGCATGTATATTATATATATTTCTCTAAGCGGGTCTCGGATGCTTATTCAGATATTGTGAAGTAAAGTAAAAATTTTATTTTTAATGTGAACTATAATTTTTGGTTCTTATTTTGCATAACATTTTATTTTCAGCTACCTTGAAAAAAAATTTTCAAATATTTAATTGCAACTTGGGTCGTTTTTCCATATATTTAGTTTCTTTATTTTTAATGTTATTTTTGACGATTCCAACCGAAACTACGCATCTTAGCGTAAGCTTGTCTTCAGCTAATTAATTAATATTATTTAGGCGAAAAATTCTCTAAAGTAAAATGTTTTTCTTGCTCTTGACCATTATCCAAAAAGTTAATTTTTATATATAATATATTTTTATAACAAGGATTTATTTGACAATTGTAGTTATTTTTTGGTTATACGTCGTCGTTTGTTTAAAAATTTACTTTTTAATGTTTACTGTTGCTTTTTGCAAAGAAAAGAAAAACTACGCATCCTATCAAAAATATGATTTAAGAAAAATGTTGAGCTCTTCTTTTGGCCAAGAAATGAGTGTTCAAAATATACTCCTTTCTTGCTCTTAATTTTTTTCATATCGTGCATTGTTTGGCTTAAAATGTTCATTTTCGTTTATTTTTCGAAATTTTGTAGAAGATATATATCTATAACGAAAAAACTTATCCTTCAATGTAAGATAGTAAAAGTTTGTAAAACCTTGTTTTTCAGACTCAGTGGTTCTGAAAACGTGGGTATTTGACAAAAAACGGCGGGCGAGAGAAAGGGTCAAATTTCACACAAATATAATCCCTTCTCTGATAAAAATGTAGATAGAAAAAAAATATTTTATTTCTTCTTGCAGAAAGCAGTTCACAGTCCTACGTGAATCCTGATAGCGAACGTAATCCTGGTTCTTCGTCTTCTGGCAAACAACATGTGCCTGACCGGACTTTTGGAGAGGAACCTCTTTCTCGTAGCAGGTCCAGGTCTCCTGATAGCAGGCCTCCTTCTATTAAAGCGCTTGGATATTCACTTGACCAACTTGGATATATGCGGCTCATTTCACGCACAAATCAGAACATTACATTCGAATTTCGAAGATACATTTTTCCAGCTAATAAACGGATTTGTTGGAGAGCAGATGGCAGCAAAGTTATTCCCGTGCAGCCTCAAGAACATATTGTATTGTCAACGCCCAATGGTGAAGTTTGTGCAATATTAACGAATAGGGACAGTTTATTTGGGATATATAGGTCACAAAGACGTTATCCGAGAGCAAAGATAAACATGATAAGCGGCGCAATTGATAATTTGACTGCAGATGAAATTAGGGATTGTCCAGTGGGAAAAAATCACCCAATCTTTCCACATAATTTTGTTAAAGCTTTCTCAAATTATAATTCCCTACAGTTTACATGGAATTCGAATGGCCAACTTATTCCTGATTCTTCTTCTTCTGCCAGACAACATTCACCTGATCGGGCCTCTAATCCTGAGGAGTCTATTATTCGTGAAAGGTCCAAGTCTCCACCTATCAGGCCTCCTTCTGATAAAGTACTTGGATATAAAATTGAACAACTAGGATATATCCGACTTATTCCTGCCACAAATCGGAACCTGCAATTTGAGTTTCGAAGATACGAATTTCCTACTGATAAACCAATACGAATGATAATAGGTTTGATTACAGATGCGTTTAAGCCAAGCCGAGAATATATTGTATTATCAACATCCATTGGTGACGTTTTTGCAATATTGGATCAAAGTGGAATTCTTCGTGGAATATATAGGACTGGTAGAGCTCATACGCGGGTTAAAATAAATATGATAAGTGGCTCAGTTCATGATATGACTCCGGATGAAAGGAGGGATTGTCCAGTAGGCGAGAACCACCCAATCTTTCCAAACAGATTCATTAGAGCATGTTCAGATTACGATTCGCTACAGTTTAAATGGAATCCTAATGGTGAACGTATCCCTTATACTTCTTCTGCCAGACAACAATTACCTGGCGAGACTTTGCCTCCAGACCAGACTAGACCTGACCAGACTCAAGAGACCCCCCTTGATGTCAGGTCCAGCTCCCCTCCGGGCAGGCCTCCTTCTCATGAAGTACTTGGATACCCACTTGCAAAACTTGGATACATTCGGCTTATTCCACAGACAAATCAGAACCGGCAATTTGAATTTCGAAGATACGTTTTTCCTGCTACTAAAGATATCCGCATAATGTTAGAACATGGTAAATATGTGCCCGTGCCACTCCGAGAACATATTGTATTATCAACATCCAATGGTGACGTTTTTGCAATACTGGAGTATACTGGGATTCTTCGTGGAACATATATGTTAGGAAAAAGAAGTAAATGGGGTTATACGAGAATCAGAATAAACATGATAAGCGGTGAAGTGGCCTATATGACCGAATTTGAAATCAATGAATGTCATGTAGGCAAATTTTACCCAGTCTCCCCACGTTGGTTTAACCAAGTTGTTTCAAATGAAGATTCTCTACAGCATGTGTATCAATAATCGAATGAAAAAAATAAACTAAATTATAGTATTATTTGTAATCTATAGTCGGATAAAAATTAATATAAAAGATTAAAATTCCCATGTATTTTGGTTATTAAGAATACTTTACTTTTATCTTTTTCTTATCCTAATAAGGTCATTTAAATTTGTTCTCTTTCAATATTCCAAAATCAGAGAATTTCAACGAATTAAAATTTTTTTAAGACGCCATATCACGTACACTGCTAACAGGAACTTTGTGATTTGTACAGTTGTAGCATATAAAATATGGGGATTGAAATGCGGTTGAGAAACAAAAAAAAATGCAATGGAAAGAAAGAAAAATCAAATTAAAATTTTTGATTTAATTTTGTGCTTAAAACCGTATTTTGATATTTTTTAAATGTAAATATATTAATTATCTTCATATATCATCTTTGGCGTTGACAGCAAAATTTAAGTACACCTTTTAACTTTTGGAGATAATAATTTTGTAGTGCAGTTACGTAGTGTCAATTTCCACGAGCAATGACGAACCCAGTGCGGAGAAGTCAAATAAAATAATATTAACGATAGCTTGTATAGCTTGTAGTGTTTTTTTAGCATGATTCTCTTCTTGTTCGTCTATAATCTGATAAACAGCTTTCCTACTGACATTATCTTGTGGATTTAATGCGCAGGGATGTATGCTTCCTGGAATTTTTTTCCCTCAAATAAAAAAAAGTTTTGAGGGCTTCCATCACTAAGGCCGAGTTCAGTCATTGGCACAAGTGCAAAAGTGACTTCAAGATCAGCAACCCGGCAGTGGGACTTTGATGCCTTAAGACGGACCTATCTTTCTACAATGTAAGATAGACAACGAAGCGCGATAAAATCAAAACGATAGTTTCGAAAGCTCTGTCCAACGAACATTTATACTTATCGTTTAAAAGTGATGAGAACTTCTCTGTCTGCCATATGCGATAGATAGAGAAAATTTAAAACCATCTTTTACATTTCGACCGCACCTCGTTTGTCTATCTCACATGGTAGAAAGAGAGGTCCATTTGACTTAAGGTATCGAAGTTTCCCTTGTAATGCTGAAGTTTATTTATAATTTATAAATAATCATAAAAGTTGCGAATTATACTAACTTAAAAAAAAATTTCATTTTAATAATCTAAAAACGTACCTGAAAAAAATTTTTTTTTTGTCTTGGAAAACCTGGAAAAGTCCTGGAATTTTTTTTTGTTGAAGAAACGGTAGGCGCGACTTTGGTTCTCTGGTTATAAATCCAATACCTTCTCTAATGAGAACTTAAACAATTATTTATAAAAGTGCCGATTCTCTGCCGCAAGTGCACCATTGATTGAATTTAAAAATGCCTAAGCCAAAAATAATAATAATTCTAATAAGAAGTCCTATCAAGATTTCAGTAACGGGTAACATTGCAAAGCAAGTGTACTATGTTCCGCACGGCTTCTTTCTTTCTGGGTTTAAAAAAGTGGGAAAAAAACAATTAATTGCAAAAAATGTTGGTAAACTTCCCTGCTCTGGATCTTAAAGATGCCGCAAACAATGAAAAATGGCAAATAGAGTGAAAGAATGTAACATGTTTTAATTTACCAAATTTAGAGATTTTGCCCTTCTGCTTTGCTAATTCTTGCTATTTACGCCGTTTTAGAATTTCAAGCATTGGCGCTTAGGTCGATTGGAAATTCCCTACGTTGGTACTTACGCCATTTAAAAATTGAAACTTTGTCTCTTATGCCATTTTGCTGTGCTGAAGGTTGACAGTGATGCTTTATTTAATTTTTAAAATTTGACGCACATGCTCTTTTAATTTGTTAAATGTTGGCACTTTTGCCCTTTCTGAATTTTAAACTTTGGCGCTCGTGCCCTCTCCTACGACGGACGGACGAAAGTCCGAATTTAAAAAATATTGAGCATCTTCGAAAATTTCACCGAAGTTTAATGAGAATACGTCCGGTCGTGAGCGAATACTGGCACTCGGGCCATTAGCCTTGTGAGAGCCATTTTTGATAGCAATGTGACGACCATAGGGAGGCTATGGTGACAATGAACCTAATGTTGAACCAAGTTTATCCTTGGCTTAACCGACGATTATCTCATTTTGCGTAATGCTGTGCCATGGTTCAACAATTGCAACATTTTCCCGCAGCTAATTTTAAATAAGTGCGCAACTTATATGTGACGAAACTGTCAAGGTTATCGCGATTCGTGCTCGAAGTATATTTATCTTGCTTATCAGCCTCAATAATGAATTTACCTTCTCGCTACACTCTCGGTCCTTGTGTATTCCCCACACTAGTGCACAGACTTTTTAAAAAAAGGTCAAAGCACCGACAACAGTATTTGGTGATTGTAAATTCTCTTGTTCATTCTCTTTATTGCAACTTTTATCTTTTATTCATAAACTAAATTTGCTTACTTCCAATGTTATTTTACCCATTTAAATGATACATATACGGTATAAGCAGCAACCTTACTATTTTTGAACTTCTTAATTTTATCCCTAACCTCAGTGGCATAAAATTTTTCAATTCAGTTTACTATCGCATCGTGTTCTTCATCGCAGTTGTATTGCTATTGCTATTGCTTCACCTCCTAAAAGAGTCTTCACTAAAAGCTTCACTAAAAGAGTCTTTTAAAGCGTCTGTGGTGGAGAGTCTAGTTAAAACAACAGTCCCACGAAACTTCGATTAATGAGGGGAAAATGGGAGTGGGTATTTCAACCGAGATTCATGCTGTCCAACTTTGAATTTTGAATTTAATTTTTATCCAAAATAGCTGGCTGAATAAATGCTTACACCAAATATGAAGAAACTTACGAAAATAAAAAATTATGAGTAAATTTTCCGCGAAATATACAAAATCCTTGATCGATATAATAAAAACAGATTGGATAATGATAAAAAGTTCCATTATAGAAGGAAAATAATGCAACACGCGATCGGGTTTTTGAAAGGAAAAATAAAGAGAAGAATGAAAGGAACATTGTCGCAAAAACAGTTGAAGTGACAAAAAATTTTAATGCTTACACGTACTATGAAGGAAACATACGAAAATCACGGAAAGCAGTAAATGTTCCAATAAATATGACAAATTCTTGATTAAAATTATGAAAAAAATTGCATAATCATAAAAGGTTCGATTATCGAAGCAAAATAACAATATTTTTGCACGCTAGTCTATCTTTCGAAGGGTCGAGTGTCATCCCGATTTTCTGTGTCTACCACTTCTGTTTTTATGAGATAGGAGTTGAATCCTTTTAATAGTGATTCAGCCAGGTTTCTTTTCTTTTCTTTTTCTATATTCGAAAATATTATAATAACCCCTTGGCTGGATCACTATGTGTAGTGAATAGAGTATAATAATGGAGTGCTGGCTAATTATATTTCTAGCGAAGGAGATCATCATCACATTCCGGCAGTAAATTTTTCCATCCACAATCCATAAAAATTTAATCTATTTTTCTCTCTTAGGCTCCAGCGCATCACTGTACATTTTTTCATTAGTATTTAGACAAATATTTCCTAATGTAGATAGGTTGATGCACCTCCCCTTCAAGATCTTTGCTGGATAAACCCCTTTTCTTTTTGCTGCTGCCGATTATGTTAGCACACATAATTTGGTGGGTCAATTCAGCCACTATAGTGGGTGGTAGCAGGACGGATTCTAAACACAGAGATAATGTCATTATTGGTGCCGCTTTCTCTAAGTTGTTGCATTTTTGATCTAGTGCCGATACTTGTTTAATCACGATATCATTTTTAGAATTAAGTTTTTGCGTAGTTGCTTGAAGTTTGGACATATCTGTAAAGTTCGATGCAGTAGTTTCCTCGTCTTTGGATGTGCGAAACGCATTCTCCGCAATGTCGTCAGCCACGGTTTTAAAGGCCTCTATCTACTTCTCTTTAAATGGCAGTTTCAACCACAGGTCCCAAAGATACTAGAGCCGTTTCTGGATTTGTTACGTCATCATTAGCTGTTTCTCATGACAAAGAATTATTTCTCTGTAAACGTTCCATTTCGTAAGATTGTATTTTCTCAGAAAACACACTTTTAAATAGCCTATTCTTAATCGAGCAATACACAACTATCAAGTTGATTATTAAATACCATCACAACAAAACACAAAGTGAGGCTACGTTAAATCTATTTAATACAAAAGCTTTCTCGACACTTTGAAAACATTACTGCGAATTCTTGTGAAAATTTAATATGTCTTCCTTTTTTTATTATATAGTAAAATATTTTCAGTTGTTATGTCATTTCAAAATAGGTAATCAAAAGGTGCTCGGATGGGCATAATTTAATGAAGAAAATTAATTTATAAAATATTATCGAAATTGGCATATATGAAAAAGACTTTAGTAGTATATAAATTTTAGATTATGCTGCAACATGTAATAATAAAGGCTTATTAATATGAGAGAAACTTTGCCTCCTGAGGGAGCAGTTTGTGCAGACGCCGTCATATTGTTTTGCCCAAGGCAATACACTTGCAGCAGTAGCAATTTAAATTTTTAAAAACTATTTAAAAAATTATTATTAGCGCCAAAATCTCGCAAAACCCATTTTATCATGTATGGTTTTTTTGGTACCCTATAAAACAGAATTATGGGGATAATATTCAAAATGTTATATCTTATTTGTGTTCTGTGGCTAATTATAAAAGAAAATGTTCTTATTTCTTTTTTCAAACAAAACAAAATAAATTTATTTTTGTTTGTACTCAAAGAAATTTCCGGCTAATTTTTTTCGTATGTTTCCGTGTTGACCGAAAGCGAAGATAGACAGAAACCGTAGTAAAAACCATTACTTCTCAATCAGTAACTCCTAAACATAAAACTAATACCTTACATTTGACGGAAAAATTTTGTCATTATAATGATTATAATAAAAAATGTAAAATGATATAATTATCTGCGAAGGAAAATCTCGACGATAGGAACGTGTTTATCTCACCTATATGTGAGATAACGGCTCCTTATGTATATATTGGTACTCTGATGATGCGATAAAATATTTCTTAGATACAGATGCTAACCAAATTATTCACTATAGCATTAATTAGTTTTTTTCCACTTTGGGAAAATGAGGATCTTCTATACTTTCATTGTCACCTTGGCGGTTTTCTATCATTCTATTGGTAAATACAATAATATAATATATCTATAATCGTCCTAACATTTTATGTGAAGCATGCATAAATACAGCTATTTTGTCAGGACTGTGGAACGAATCTAAAGTTTCTGTTTGGCTAATAATAAAAAGAGGATAAGCTCATGCTATTATTGTGAATGGCAAACAAAGGATTCTGGAATCCTACCAGTGTTTTCATTTTAGTACTACTTGATCCCACGTAGAAAATTATTGCTTCATAAATATAAGTGGCCATTACATCCTCTTCCCCTTGGCGTATACGATATTTTTTATAACAAATGGATGATTTCAGGCAAGGAAGCATCATTTATGGTTTTTTATGGGTAATTTATGGTAATTTACCATAATTTATGGTAATTTACCATAAATTGCCAGAAGTCGATTCAATGCTTTCTATGAATTTCCCGAAACGTATTGGCATTTTCGGTCATTTATGGTAATTTTACAGCTAAATATGGTAAATTACCATAAATTGCCCATAATTCAATTTAAAAAGGTCTATAAATTTCCAGAAAGTTATTGAAATTTTCGGTCATTTATGGTAATTTAACAACTATCTATGGTACCCTATCAAGAAAGTTAACATACGGTTTCCCTGTTATATAATATTATAATTAAATTTAAAATAATTAATATAATAGTAGAAAAATACTAAACAAGTAAGAAAAAAATCAATGATAAACAGTTTCTAAACTTAATTCGCAAATGATATAAGTTTTTTTAATAATGCTCCTTGAAACAGATTGTAATTCAGCCACAGATATAACACAAAAATTCTGTTCTGTTTGTATCCTATATCTACGTATATTATATATATTTCTGTAAGTCGGTCTCGGGTGCTTATTCAGATACTGCAAAGTGAAGTGAAAATTTTATTTTCAATATGAACTATAATTTTTGTTTCGTATTTTGCATTGAATTTTATTTTCATCTACCTAGAAAAATGCATATCATTTGAATTAATTGATGTTATTGCAATTTATAATATGCATTTCCATAAAAACATTTATTATTGTTTATTATTTTTTTATAATTTTTTTTATTTTCTTATTTCTGTATTTTTAATTTCATTTTTTACGATTTATACTGAAACTACTCATTTTACGGTAAGGTTGTTTTAGAATAATTTATTTATATGATTTAGTCGAAAAATTCCTTAAAGCAAAATCTTATTGTTGCTCTTGCCCCTTATTCAAAAACTTCATTTTTTATATTCAGTATATTTTTATAACAAGAGATTATAGGAAATTTGTGCTTATTTTTTGGTAAAACAACTTTTGCAATAAATTTTTTTTTGTCTCTTCTTTCGCTTTTCAAGAAATTTAATCTTTTTATTGTTAATTGTTTTACGATTAAAAAAATCTAATTTTTCTATCTAAAAATTATTCATCACAAATTTTTAGATCCTTTTTAGTCGAAAACCTTTCGTCTATTCATTTTTTATAGGTTGTCCTTTGTTTAAAAATTTTCTTTTCAATTTCTACTCTTGCTTTTTGCAAAGGAAACAAAAACTACGCATCCTGCCAAAAAAGTGATTGAAAGAAATGTTTAGCTTCTTCTGTTGGCAAACAACGTTTGTAGGGTGTTCAAAATATACTTTTTCTTTCTCATAATTTTTTTCGTATCGTGCGTTGTTTGGCTTATAATGTTCAATTTCATTTATTTTTCGATATTTTCTAGAAGTTATATATCTAGTATTTTTTGTATAAAAAAACATTCTAATAAATTCTTTATCTTTTTCAGTACTACTAAAAAACGTACATGGAATCTTTAAATCCTAAAACAAATTTTTAAAAATAGGCTTACTTTTTAAACTTCTATTTAAAACGGCTGGCTTAAAAACTTAACCTTTAATGTAAGATACTAAAAGAGTCTAAAAACTTGCTTTTCGGATTCATCGGATCTAAAATGTGGATATTTGACAAAAAACAGCAGGCGAGAGAAAGGGTTAAATTTCACACAAATATAATCCCTTCTCTGATGAGAATGTAGCAAGGAAATAAATTTTTTATTTTTTCTTGCAGAAAGCAGTTTACAGTCCTACCGGAATCCTAATAGCGAACGTAATCCTGGTTCTTCTTCTTCCGGCAGACAACATACGCCTAACCGGAGTTTTAGAGAGGAACCTCCTTTTCGTAGCAGGTCCAGGTCTCCTAGTAGCAAGCCTGCTTCTATTAAAGTGCTTGGATATTCACTTGACCAACTTGGATATATGCGGCTCATTCCACGCACAAATCAGAACATTACATTCGAATTTCGAAGTTACATTTTTCCAGCTGGTAAACGAATTAGTTGGAGAGCAGATGGAAAGAATGTTATCCCCGTGCAACCTCAAGAACATATTGTATTATCAACATCCAGTGGTGAAGTTTGTGCAATATTAACGAATAGAGACAGTTTATTTGGAATATATAGGTCACAAAGAGGTTATCCGAGAGCCAAGATAAACATGATAAGCGGCGAAATTGATAATTTGACTTCAGATGAAATTAGGGATTGTCCAGTGGGCAAACATCACCCAATCTTTCCACATAATTTTGTTAAAGCTTTCTCAAATTATAATTCCCTACAGTTTACATGGAATTCGAATAGCCAACTTATTCCTGGTTCTTCTTCTTCTGCCAGACAACATTCACCTGATAGGACTTCTCATCCTGAGGAGTCTCTTATTCGTGAAAGGTCCAAGTCTCCTCCTATCAGGCTTCCTGCTGGACAAGTACTTGGATATAAAATTGATGAACTAGGACATGTTCGACTTATTCCTTCCACAAATCGGAACCAGCAGTTTGAGTTTCGAAGATACGAATTTCCCACTGATAAACCAATACGAATGATAATAGGTTTGATCACAGATGCGTTTAGGCCAAACCGAGAATATATTGTATTATCAACATCGGATGGTGACGTTTTTGCAATACTGGATCAGAGTGGAACTCTTTATGGAATATATAGGACAGGTAGAGCTCATACGCGGGTTAAAATAAATATGATAAGTGGCTCAGTTCATGATATGAGTCAGGATGAAAGGAGGCTTTGTCCAGTAGGCAAAAATTACCCAATCTTTCCAGACAGATTTACTAGTACATATTCCAATTACGATTCGCTACAATTTAAATGGAATCCTAATGGTGAACGTACTCCTTATACTGCTTCTTCTGCAAGACAACATTCACCTGGCGACACTTTGACTTCAGGCCAGACCAGACCTGACCAAACTCAAGAGCCCCCCCTTGATTTCAGGCCCAGCTCTCCTCCGGGCAGACCTCCTTCTCATAAGGTACTTGGATATCCACTTTCAGAACTTGGATATTTTCGGCTTATTCCTAGTACAAATCAGAACCGGCAATTTGAATTTCGAAGATACGTCTTTCCTGCTACTAAAGAAATCCGCATAATGTTACAACCTGGTAAATATATGCCGGTGCCAACCCGAGAACATATGGTATTATCAACATCCAATGGTGACGTTTTTGCAATACTGGAGTATACTGGGATCCTTCGTGGAACATATAAGTTAGGCAAGAAAAGTAAACGGAGTTATGCGAGAATCAGAATAAACATGCTAAGCGGTGAAGTGGCCTATATGACCGAATTAGAAATCAATGAATGTCATGTAGGCAAATTTTACCCAATCTCTCAACGTTTGTTTACCAAAGTTGTTTCCAATGAAGATTCTCTACAGCATGTGTATTAATAATTGAATGGAAAAAAGATAAACTAAATTATAATATTTTTTGTAATCTCTAGTCGGATACAAATTAAAATATAAGATTAAAATTCCAATATATTTTGGTTATTAAGACTTCTTTACTTTTATGTTTTGCTAATCCCGAATAGGTAATTTAAATTTGTTCTCTTTGAATATTCCAAAGTCAGAGAGTTGCACGATTTGAGTTTTTTTAAACCCCATATCACGTACACCGCTAACAGAAGTTTGGTGATTTGTGCAGGTGTAGCATATAAATTATGGGGATTGGAATGCAGTTAAGAAACAAAAAAAGTGCAATGGGAAGATAGAAAAATCAAATTAAATTTTTTGATTAAATTTTGCGCTCAAAAACATATTTCGATATTTTTTAAATTTAAATATTTCGATATTTTATCATCTTTGGCGTTGAAAGCAAAATTGAAAGACACTTTTGAACTTTCGGAGAAGTTAAATAACATAATATTAACGATATCTTGTAGAAGGCCATTCCTAATTGATCTTAGATTCTGTTCTTTTGGAATGATTCTTTTCTTGTTCGTCCATAATCTGGTAAACAACTTTCCTACTGTGATTACCTTGTGAATCTCATGCACAGGGATGTATGCAAACGAAAAATTGATTATTCGTTTTCAAAGTCAAATCTTGCTGCTTGAGCTGTGTTAGAATTTCAAACATTGGCGCTCATCACTATTAGAAATTCCCCACTTTGGTACTTACGCTCTTTTGAAATTGTAAACTTTGGCGCTGATCTCCTATACTACGACGGACGGACGGACGCCTGAACGAAACTATAAAGATTTAAGACCGGGGGCCGGGGGGCCATAGCTTTACCGACGATGATCCCATTTCAAGCAATGTTGTGTCATCGTTCAACCATTGAACCTTTTTTATGCAGCTAATTTTAAATAAGCGCGCCACTTATATCTGATAAAATTTCCAATGAGACGCATGCGAAATATGTAATTAGGAAGCCGAATTGGTAGCATTGATCATGAATTTTTTGTACAGCATGGCATGCATAGTTAACTTCAGAAGAAGGATTTTATATTTTATGTTGTCACGTGATATATTTGATAATATTTAAAAATGTATGCAGTTTGCCAGCAGTGGGAGATCTAGAAAATGCCAAAGAATATGTTTACACCATTTTCTTATCAGACTTCTCAGAAAAATAAATTCGATTGATTATTAGATATCTGTAATAGTTCAGATTATAAAGCCACAGGGTGTCCAGAATTTTATTCAGTCAAGGCAACTCCTATTTCAAACTACGTCAAAAGGTTCCAGGTCTACAAATATTATTCCAGCATCAAAACCCAAGAAACCTAGAAGTACGTCAAAAGCTTTAGAAATTGATTTTAATCCGATAAAAAAGGATTTGCTTAAGTTCTTTTTATAGCTTGTCGTTTAAGCATTCTTCGGATCATGTGCGGTATTTTTAAAATGTCGGATCTGCGCTACATTAGATTCTAGACTGTCTAGCCTATCTCTGATTAGCTCCAGAAGATTTTTCCACTGGCATATCTTTTAATTGTGTTGTTTTTGTAATTTAAAAAAGTACGCGCTCTTTCAAAAAAAGGACAAAAGCTATTTTTTAGATCTTATTCAGGCTAAGAATTTTGTTAGTTTCATTCACAGTATCATTCGCTGTTTTTCTTAATGTAATTTTTTTCTTTTTAAGCACTGTCAATGGATAGGGAATTTTTCTCAACTCTAACCCAGTTTTCAGCTCGTTTAAGAGCAAATTTAGTCAACTGCCGTTTTATTGTATCTCGTGTTATTCCAAAAATGTATGTTTTACTTCAAATGCTATTTTTTACGGTTCAAACAAAATCTACGCGTCCATTCCAAAAATTATTTTGTACCGTTGCGCATACAATTGTAAAAAAAAATTTTAAACAATAAACATAGAAACTTATAAGAAAGTTAAACTTTCTTATTAGGTCTGTAGATCGATATTTTACTTCTTTTATAAATAAGTATAAGATAAAGACGTGACGTCATCCGAATCTTAGTTGTTACGATGATAAATTAATTAAGATATAAGCCACAGGTATTTTAGTGGTCGAGCATTGCGTCATATTCTTTCGATATTTGGACATTTTCTGAATACGCAATATATTTCATAAATTTTCTCAACGAAAAAACGAAGCGGAGAATAAAGTGAACTTAGTCGCCAAAATGGTTAAAGTCACGAACAAATTGAATGCTTATATGTACTGTGAAGAAATTCACGAATATCGAGGATAGGAGTAAATTTTCAGAGAACTATACCAAATCCTTTATTGATATTGTGAAAAAAAATTGGATGTTTAGAAAAGCTGCAATTATTGAGAAAAAAATTACGCTACGCCGGACCAGTTCCTCGAAAAAACAAAGTGTATAATGAAGTAAAAGTCCTTGCCAAAACAGTTGAAGTAAAAAAGGAAATGAATGCTTACACGTAATATGAAGAAACATTTGAAAATCGAGAAACGCAGTAAATTAATAGAAACGCTTTGTCAAAATAGGTGAAGTGACAGAATGAACAAATACGTACGCATACTATAAAGGAACATACGATAATTCAGAAGGGCTTTTGAGGTTTACATTTTTTTGGTACCGCATATTGCTTTTTATCATGTCCTTTTATCGTTCTCTTTATGTTCGAGTAAGCATATCTGAAACGCTTTCAGATTTCAAGATAGCTTTTAGGAAAGCTGGCGATCTGAGGTAGGTATTTTTGAATTTTATCCTTGCGCGAGGCCTATCGGGCAATAATCGTCTCAGAAGTTGCCAAATATTTTCATTATTATTTTTATTTTTAATTCCATTGTAGTGGTATCTATAAAACGAGTATCTAATTTTATTTTTGTCCTAGATCACGCTCCTTCATAAGATATCTTAGTTCAAGGATAATCGAATATGACAGTTTTTTATACTTGTGAGGAGTATGAAAAGGCGCGAGTAGATCAAAAGCCGATATCAGATTAGCCGTCAACTTTTAAATTCTGTGTTTAGATCTTCAGCACGCAATAGACTCTCTCAGGCATAAATCAAAAGGTGATCCCGAAATTTAGCTTCGTCTAGGGAACATAAATTACGCTTCTGTGTTTGCATGGGACGAGTGAATTCTGGACACGAAATTTTGTAATTGATCTTTATAAGATCATGATTAGAGAGCAATGTTATAGGGTGTTGTAAATATGAATTCACTCTTTCCAGCTCATCGACAATCATGAAATCAATACCTGTATTAGTACGATTAGTGGTGTGTGTAGAATTATGGAAGACAATTGAGAGTCCAGAATGGTGTATCAAGGCTGTAAGGTAATTGGTGTGGTTACTGCTTGCATTTAAATTTGTATTAAAATCTCTGGCATTGCTATATGTTGCGTTGGGCGGTTTACATAAAACGCCAACTAGGATTCCTTTCATGCCAGTACCAACTTCTACTGGAAGAAAGTCTAGTGTAGGATAGTTCTCCTTTGGGCTCACCCTCCTAACAACATCTCCAAGACTTTTATGCAAATAGAGAAAGACACCACCCCTTTCTTTCGGGTCTATCCCGGCGAAAGAGCACGTAATTCATAAGGGTCATCATACTGGAACGATGATTAGGAGTGAATCAAGTCAAAGAAACCGCAATTAAATTTTATTGTTGCAATGCATGTTGAGACAGGTAAAGCAAATTATAATAAAAGTATCTCTAGTAATAATCAACCCCAAGTTAAACTTTGACAACACTGGAAAGGTTTAAAAAAGAATTATTACTGTATGATCCAGCATACGAATTGTGACAATAGAAAGCAATATGTGAGCCATACACAGCCGCGTTACCAGAGGTTAAATTCGCAATTAAAACGTAACCATGTAAAGTCCTGGTGAAAGTATCGCTAAACCATACAGCCGATTTTCTAAAAGTCGAGAAGCAATCCAGTGGTTGCTAGCGAAGGAGATCAACATCACATTCCGGCAGTAAAGTTTTCCATCCACCATCCATAAACATTTAATTTTTTTTTTCCCTTAAGCTACAACGCATCACTGTACATTTTTCCAATAGTATTTAGAGAAAGATTCTCTAATGTAGATAGGGTGATGTACATTCTCTTCAAGATTTTTGGTGGATAAACCCCTCTTCTTTTTGCTGCTGCCGATTATGTTAGCATACATAATCTGGTTGGTCAATTCGTCCACTATAAGAGGTGGTAGCAGGACGGATTCTAAACACAGAGATAATTTCATCATTGCTGCATAACACCTTATGAACAGCAGCAATCTTGCAAAAGGCGGAAGGAAGATAATGGGAGTTTTAACCCCAGGTCACAAAGATACTAGAGCCCTCCCCGGATTTGCTACGTCATCATTAGCTGTTTCTGATGACAAAGAATTGTTTCTCTGCTGTTTGACCTTTAGAGAACAGTAGGAGAAACACCACTGCTTCTATTTGTTTTATATTATCAACATTCTTAACAGAGATATTTAGGCACTTGAAATGAGCCATTGCACCACACTTGCCACAAGCGAGCCAGTCAAAGTTCCCTCTCGTCACCATTTCAGCAAAAGTCGCACATGCCATGATCTTGCCAAGCATGTCGACACTTCCACACAAAAACAAGAGTTTTTTGAGTTTTCTGACAGAAACTGCCTGCATAATAAAACAAATCGTATTCCCGAGATTAACTATTATCATTAACACTCCGTGTAATGACGCACGATGAGCCGATAGTGAAGTATTTAGTCAAAAGTTACGGAGCGACACATTGCACGTCTAAACTCAACGGCCAGGACCGTAATTTATTTTATTTATTACAAGTGTTATTATTTATAAAATTGTAATGCTTAGCAGTTGTCAACTGTTTGTCCCCTGCCTAGCTACCTGATTCCTGAAAATCATAGGCCCAGCTGGTGGAGTCAATATTTGGTAGAGGTCGGGTTTTGTAGAACTCTGCGACGTTTGCTCTTAAGTTTCAAAAACGGTAATCAGGGAAGATCGCAGAACATATCAATTTTGAACCATTTGCTCTTTTGAAGTTCAGACCTTCGTCCCACGCAATTCTTATTATTGTTTGGCCCTTGACTCGAAGACATATTGTCAGCTGACATCACAACATGAAAGTTTGGTTACGTCAAAGGATGTTATTTCGATGGGAAACAACACAAAAACTGCTCCTAAGGTTTTCAAGTAAAATGAATTACAAAATTCTTAGGCAACTAATTTCTGCCGCTCGGCTCTAAATGATAATCTTTTATTTGTAACTCCTGTTGTGAAATATGAAAGTTACTGCTAGTTCCGTCGATGGACACTGAAAAAAGACGCAATGTTTTTTTGCTTTTTTTTACGAAGTAAGCTCCTAATGCTTACACCCAAAGCTTAGAGGATACGTAGTCAGATACTTTTTCTTCAATCCGATGTACAAGCAGGACTCGAAAAGGTATTCCTAGTTGTCAAGCGACAGCAGCTTATGTATCGACGTAACCTCAAAAATATTTCCCAAAACACTCATATTTGCGTGCGCATGTTGTATTGAAATTAAAATATTATTAATAAAGATTGTACTTTTTGAGTCTAACTTTAGGATTTTTAAGCACCAATTTTAAAGTAGTTCATCATTTATTTCCTACGTGACTACTACGCATGTGTTTCGGGGACATAATGTTTGGTTAAACAAAGTTTTACAATATTACAAACAGCAGATTTAATAATTTAGATTTAATGGCTGGTAGGGCAGTTTTTTTCGTGCAACTCAACTTCCCCCACTCTTAGCACGTGTAAGCACCAGCGATTCAGTAAGCATTTGATTAATTATTATAAGTACTATAAAGTATCAATCGTTTAGTCATTGATTTCTTACATATGTTTCGAAATATGACGTGCACTTAACTTCAAATCTTGTCGACTATCATTGAATAATTTTTAAAGGATGATGGTTAAATAATCAATACTTTTCAGATTTTTTGAAATACAATTGGAGATCACTTTTCTGATTACATCAGAAGTCCCGTTTCTGTTCAATAAGTTAAAAGAAAGCTAAAATTTCCTTTATTTTTATCGAAAATCTCGAAATTTTTATTATTTGAAAAAGATTTAAAACTAATAGAAACCATGATTTCATTGGTTTTGTTTTGTACGATTACGAAAAGAAAGAAATATAGTCTTTTTTCGTACACTTGCTTGATTAGCACTATTCAGGAAGACGGGATTGAAATGCCGGCGCCGAACCGATAACGCGATTGCGGGGGATGCTTTCGCACAAGAATAAGGAGAAGCGGCACTATTCAGAGCGGCATTATTTAAGAAGTACACTCTGTTTCCTTAACCTTCACTTTCTCCATCAAGCCCTGCTCGTTTACTAGCACCTCCACAGCACATGTACTTTCGCTCCGGAAAAAATTTCAAGCAGAGCGCAATAGAAATGTTCCGTTTCTAAAACTGTAAAAAGCAAAATCTTTTGCTCTAAGTCGCTGACTGGTAATATAACTTTCTTCAGAAAAAAAATCAGCTAATATCTGAAGACCTTAATTCCTCGTCTTAAGACTAAACTAGATCCGCTGGAAAAATCCGGAGGGCGGATTTAAATTTAGAGCATTAGAATACATAGGGGTACATGTGTCTCATACCCAGATCCGACCATTTTTTTGTTTGGGGCTGTGTTATCTGCGAAGGAAAATATCGACAATGAGAATGTCGCTATCTCACCTATATGTGAGATAACGGCTGATTGTGTATATATTTGCACTCAGATGATGCAATGGAATTTTTTTTACATACAAATGTTAACCAAATTATTCACTGTAGCCTTAATAAGTTTTTTCTCTACATTGCGAAAATGAGGATGTTCTATACTTTCGTTTTCACCTTGGCGATCATCATTAATTCTACTGGTAAATACAATAATATAATATATCTATAATTGTTCTAACATTTTCTGTGAAGCATGCACAATACAGCTATTTCAGGCCTGTGAAACAAATTTAAGGTCCCACTTAGGGTAACAATAACAATAGAATAACCTCATGCTATTATTTTGAATGCAAAAATATATTATTCTTGAATCCAACCAGTTATCATATCAAAAATAATAATGTGCTTACCATAATCCCACGTAAATAGTTCTACAGAAAGCGGTTTGCGGGAAATCCATATGGAAATCCTACAGACATTCCTGCAAACTAATTTTTAAACTAAGTTTGACTTCCGGTGAAGCGTTGAGCCATCGGAAACCACACTACGGACGTAGTGGTATGCAAACAACATCTGCTTTGAGAAAATTATGCTACCCAGCTCAAGACTTTACACCAACTTTGAGTTTCTCGACGACACAGGATTGGCGAAATGCACTAGGTGTAAAAAACATATCTACTTCGAAGAAATTTGGTTTCCGCAGAATTTCGGTGTCCCTGATTTAATTTTTTAACTTCAGAGACCCTAAAGTACTGTATAAAAAATACTTTCCCATGGGAAATGTGTTTTTTACACATGAAGAATTGATTCAATATTGCTCCCTCCAGGAACCCATTTCAGGGACTTCGAAGTACTGTAAAAAAATAGACTTCTTCGACGTTGATGTTATCTGACACCTGGGACTTGGGCTAGATTCGATGTTCTCAAGTATCCTATTCAAGGGACCTTAAAGTGCTGTTAAAACCAGAATTTTCCCAAGAAGGTTTGGGGTTCAAACTACGTCATTGGTTCTGGGACAGCGGACAGACGCAGTTTACGGTTTGGCACTATTAAATTCTACAAGCAATAAGGAAAAGAACAGCTTAGAGTGCTTCGAATCACCGTGATGGCCATCAGCCCCCCCCCATTCTCCAAAATAAAACGTAAAATGCGGTGCCAGTGTATACATATCCGAGTTCCCCGAATGATATGTGTTTCTTACACCTGGAGCTTTGGTTTAATCTTGTGTCATGTAGGGACCCACTCCAGGGAACTTAATCTACTGTAAAAAACAGGATTTCCTGAAGAAGTCATGTTTTCTTACACCTGGAGCACAAGTTTGATCTTGTGTTATCCAGAAATTTACTTTAGGGGCCGAAAATACTGGCTAAACTAGACCGCCTTGTATAAGATGTGTTTCAGGCATCTGGTTTGCTGTTGGAACAAGGATAGATACATCCTTCAACAAGGAAGGTGTTTCTGATTTATCTGCTGTAAAGATTTATCTTCGGGACGTCAGTGTCCATCCCGGAGCGGTAAGCTGTTTATCGGAAGTCAGAATAAGTTCAAAATCAGTTAGCCACGTGGAATTTCCGCATAACGCTTCCTGCAGAATTTTTTACGCTAGTAAAAAATTAATTTTTAACAGAATAATATAATTTTCAACCCAATACCTTTATTTTCAACAAAATTAGATTAGATCAATCTTGATGATAGTATTTAATTTTGGTATAGAATGAATTACTTGTTAACAATGAATACTGAACTTTAAATTGAATAGTTATATTCTAAACCTACAAAGATATGTTTTGCAAAAAAGACGAATTTTTAAAAATGTCAAAAAGTCATTTGCGAAAGATTTCACTAATAGTATGTTATGCACCTTAGGGGAGAAGTGGAAATTTTTCGACGAGATTGTGCTTTCTGTACGCGTTGTAGGAAAAAATACAAAATTCCAAAAAGTCTCTCTTCCCCTTGGCGCATACGATATTAGCCCATATTAGATTGCGAAAAAAGGAAGCATGATTTACGGTAATTCCATAAATTTTGAAAATTATATTTTAAACTGTCAATATTTTTCCGGAAACGTATGGCAATTTTCGGTTGTTCATGATAATTTCACATGTAAATAGGGTAAAGTACCATAAATTAACCAAAATTAAAATTTGCATTTATTTATGGTAATTTTACAGGTACATTTGGTAATTACCCAAAATTCAAGTTTAAATATTTTATTAAATTTCTGGATTTTTTGAAAATTTATCGTAATTCTACAGTTAAATAATTTTGATATTACACTTAATGAATGGGAACTTACCATAAAGTACCAAAAAATTCTATTTTTAATGTTATAATAACTAGCGTACATTGTTTGCAAATGCTATTTTGTTTTTAAATAATGTTGCTTGACATCTTCGTAATGCTAATTCTAAAAAAATCGGCCCGCTACGCGGTTCGCAAGTTTTATTTCCAATAGTTTTTCTTGCAGCGCTAAAAACTTTAAAAAATAAAATTAACTGTCATTTACATGGGACGAAGGTGGCTTCAATTGCTTGTTCTTTTAGTAGCAGTTAATTATCGTTCCGTCGGTAACTTAAGGAATTTTGTCTGGATGCTAGCGGAACGCAGTATAAACCTCAAATAACATCGCTGCGATGCAAGTGAGAGCAATCAAGCAGTGTCTTTGAGTGTACGAGGCGAGACGTTTGTTGACGTTTGGGCTCGCTTCATTTATATTGGCTTCTTTTTTAAGTTACTTTAATTATTGCATATATCCTAGCGTAAGGTTGTTTTAATCAAGTTTGTGAATTCTCTCGAACGTTATCGTGCAAATTAAAGAAGAATCTACAGCCAGATACATACAAAGACAGAAACATTCGTAAAAAACTGTTTTGATTTCGGGAGTTCAAAAACCGGGATATTTGATTAACAAATTGGGGTGGAGCGTTTAAATATTACACAAATCTAATGCCTTCTTTGATGAGAACGTAAAAAGGAAAAAAAATCATCTGTTTCTTCTTTCAGAAAGTAGTTCACAGTCCGATGGGAATCCTCATAGCAAACGTAATCCAGGTCCTTCTTTTTCTGGCAGACAACATAAACGTGACCAAACATCTACAGGGAAAAGTCCTTCTCGTACCAGGTCTAGGTCTCCTGATAGTGAACCTCCTTGTATTGAATTACTTGGATATTCACTTGAAGAACTTGGATACATTCGGCTCGTCCCGCGCACGAATCAGAGCCTTACATTCGAACTTCGAAATTACATTTTTCCAGTTAATATGCCAATTGGTTGGAGAGAAGTTGGAAGAAAAATTAGTCCTGTGCAGCCTAAAGAACATATTGTATTATCCACGTCCAATGGTGACGTTTTTGCAATATTAGGGAATAAAGAGTGTCTTTTTGGAATATATAAATTACAAAGAGGTTATCCGAGAGCAAAAATAAACATGATAAGCAGCGCAATTGATTACATGACTCCAGAGGAAATCAGGGATTGTCCAGTAGGCAGAAATTACCCAATCTTTCCATACAATTTTGTTAAAGCTTTGTCAAATTATGATTCGCTACAGTTCAAGTGGAATTATAAGGGCGAACGTACTCCCGGTTCTTCTTCATCTCTCAGAGAACATTCACCAGACCATTCTTCTTCTCCTTCTACTCCTAAAGTGTCTGTTGGTCGTGAAAGGCCCCAATATCATCCTATCAAGCCTCCATCTGATCAAGTACTTGGATATACATTGAAACAACTAGGATATGTTAGACTTATTCCTAAAAAAAATCAGAACCAGCTATTTGAATTTCGAAGATACGTTTTTCCAACCGATAAACCAATTCAAATGATAATGGGTTTTGTCACCGATTCGTTCAGGCCAAACCAAGAAAATATTGTATTATCAACATCCACTGGTGACGTTTGTGCAATATTAGAAATGAGTGGAACTCTTGTTGGAATATATAGGGCCGATGAACCTCATACGCGAGTCAAAATAAATATTGTAAGTGGAGCAATTCATGACATGACTCCGGATGAAATTGCGAATTGTCCAGTAGGAAAAAATTACCCAATCTTTCCAAACGGATTTATTAGAGGATGTGAAAATTCCGATTCGCTACAGTTCAAATGGAATTCTCATGGTGAACGTACTCCTTATACTTCTTCTTCTGCCAGACAACATTAACCTGATCGGACTTTTTCTCAGGAGCTTGCAAAACATGGATATATTCGGCGTATTCCTTGTACAAATCAGAACCGGCAGCATGAATTTCGAAGATATGTTTTTTCTGCTACTAAAGGAATTTGTTTACTGATAATGTAAGAAAAATAAATGGAGTCATTCAAGAATCAGAAGAAACATGAGTTTAATCAAGTTGTTTCACATGCAGATTCTCGACGGTATGTGCATAATTAATTTAATGGAAAAATGATAAACTAAAATATAGTGTTATTTGCGACCTGTATTCGGACAAATATTAAAATAAAAAATTAACATGCCAATGTATTTTGGTTATAAAGGCTTATTTCCTTTTTTTTCTAATCCCGATTAAATCTTACGAATTTTTTCTATTCAAATATTCAGAATTCAGAGAGTTACAGGATTTTGAGTTTTCAGACCTGAGTGGTTTTTAAAACACCGTATCAACTACATCGCTAATAGAATTTTCATTATTTTTGTAGCTATAGCATGCAATATATAGGTATTTGAACGCAGTTCAGAAACAAACAAAAGTTTCGGTAGGAAGCAAGAAAAATCAAACCAAAATGTTTGAGTCAATTTCGCTATCACAAAAGTATTTTGATATTTTTTAAAGATAAATACTTCGATTTTTAATTATCTTCGGCGTCCACAGAAAAATTGAAAGGGACTTTTTAACATAACATTGACGATAGGTTGTAGAAGGTAATTCCGAATTGATTTCAGATTCTTCTCTTTTAGAATAATGCTTTTCACGTTCGTCTATAATCTGGTAAAGAACAATCGTATTTGCTCTTGTGCTCGACTTCTTCGTAAAACGGCATGTGTATTGCATGTTATTTAGTTTATAAAGACGAAGGGATTTCAAAAGAAACTTTTGTTGGCGCTTGAGATAAACGAAGCCTCGATTTTTTCGTTTCGTTGTGCGCACAAAGATGCTTTTTCTAGTGAGTTTCATAGTTTAAAAAATTAAGTGGAAATCCTAAGCTCCTCTCATTTTCAATTGTAACCTATTCTATATAAATATGAAACATCGTGTCTCAATTTTAATCATAGAAATTTTTTAATCTAGGAGCATGGAACCTCTTTAAAACACAAATATTATATTAGACCATACTATTTCCACATCGAAGCAAATATGAACGCAATGATAGGCTTGTATGCGTAGTCAAAGTCAATATTGCAAATATGTAACTTGTTTGTCCTATTACTGAGATAGTTATGCTACCAATATCATGAATACAGCTGTTCTATTTAGGGTTATATAGATTCAAACAGTTTCTACGCAAATTTTTTGATATAGCATTAGCAGACCTTCTTTTTCGCGCTGATATTTTTAAAATGCAGCAGTCATCTGATTCTAGTAGTGCTTCGCTGAAAGATAGATGAGAGGTGGCTAAAGATGAACGTACAGCAGACCTCGATTTCAAAGCACCCATTTCTGTAGATCAATCTTTTACTTTTTGTATAAATTCAGATTCAGATGCAGAAGTGACGTCATCTGTAATACAGCGAAAGATCATGTCACTAAAGCTTGCCTCAGCTGTTGATGCTGATAAAGTAAGTGATAGGTTAGCGATACGTATTTTGGTCGCAGCTTGCAAATCTGTTGGCATTGATGCTGATAGTATTGTTTTCAGTCGATCTTCATTTCGAAGTTTGCGAAAAGAATTTTGTACTCTGCACGCCTAAGCCTTCCGAAAAACTACAGAAGCGTTACTTCCAAAGCATTTATTGCACATTGGGGTGGAAAATTACTTCCTTTTTGACAAGGCAATAAAAGATAGATCCATTGCTCCGCCATCGCTCAATTACGAGCGAGTGGCTCTACAGGGATCTTATCGAGAACGTCGGGAGAACAGCTAGGATGAGAGCTCTGTCCAGAAAGGAGAAGGTCAAGGCTGGAAAGAGTACTAGCCAAAACTAAACTCAGACTGAAGATGCCGTGGTGGCTCCCACTGCCGAAGATAGGAAGCGAGAGAGGGAGGCCACCCTGAGTCCAGTGTAGGCGAGCTCATCCAAGCCTAGGAGGAAGAAACAGAGGACTCTTGAGGGAACGACTGTAACCTCGAGCCCGAGAAAATGAGGGTCAGTCTAACAAAGAAGGTAGGTTGGGTGTCCTGTCGGGTTCGCAGAAAGGTTGAGGTGGCTCAGTCTTATCGCTGCCTAGGCTTTGGCTATATGGCAGCGAGTTGCACCGGCCCAAATCGAGCAGGTGTTTGCTGACGGTGCAGCAAAGAGGGACGTGAAGCTGCGGTGTGCATTGATACACCGTAGTGCTTTCTCTGCGCCGCCAATGAGGGGAAGCCCCGGACAGACCATCGTCCGGGCACAATGAGTTGTTTGACGTTCAGGGAGGCAGCCTCGCTGAAGAAGCCTCCAGAAGGTCAAAAATAGATAGCCGAGAGATGCTGGAGTATGGTAAGTTGGCAAATAAGTAGGAAGCCGAAGCACGGCCTGGGACTCCGAAGTAATGTTTACAACATTGCATCCGAGCCCCATGCCGAAAACCTAGGACTCTGAAGTAATTCGAGCGGTTCCAGAGTTCTTGGTTGGCAGGGAAAAGGAGTTAAGGTTTAGTGGGTAGGTGCCGTTTGGTAAGTCTCACACTCACCTTCGTCCCTTGTGGGCTACGCGCCCGTGTGTGTACTTTACGTGTATAGGGATTATGCATATATGCGTGAGGTGTGGATATCGGGCTCGTAGTCCCCAAGGTTCGAATGTGGTTAGTGCATGAGCATTTCACCGTTTTTCTTCTTTAACAAAAAAAAAAAAAAAATTGCCCTTAACTATTACTGCTGAGCAAAACAAAATACTGCTAGAAGTTCCTAAGCTGTAGAGTGGATCAGGAGAGGCAAAAGCTAAAGTTATTTTTGAATTCCTTTAGGAATGGGGTTTTGCTAATCTTATAAAAGTAATTTTCTTCGATACGGAAGCAGCTAACACTGCACGAAGACAAATCAACGGTTAATTTTGTCATAATTTCAGATAGAATTTACTGGAATACATGGTATTTTTAAGACTGAAATCGACCTGTTTTATATGGTACTTTTAAATAGGAAAAAGGTACATTCGATGCTGCTAAGTACATACACTCACCGGGCCACATGGTGCTTTTGAGTTGGCCGAACAGTGAAAGAGAGCTTAGGTTTCAGCAACATGTACTTTCATGTTCATCTAACATTTCGAAGGCTGGAAAGTGTTTGCCGAAGTTAGCGTAATCAATTTTTGCTGTAATTACCAGAACTTGGCGGACTTCGTGTTAAATAACGTAACAAACCTAGTAAAATGTAGCTCCATTCTTTGACTTTAAAAATGTTAAACTTGAGATCATTTTTCAAGATCATTCAAAGGTAAGAATGATTTTTTAATGGGACACTTTGATTTATACACGGAATTCAAAAAAGAGTATAATTTAACGTTAAAATGTGACGACTTTGACCTTAAGAGCAATATCCAAGGTCATTTGGAGGTCCCATGTTTTCAGTTCTAAGCTAATAAACCCCAAGTCCACAATCCCTAAGATAACAAACATTATGTTGTACCGCCAGAATTAGTAGACGAGGCCCCTTCGAATAGCCGACAAGGTCACCTGACCTTGCGCCACCTGATTGTTAGTTGTGGGGTTATCCGTGAGATTTCATTTGAACGCCTGATAAATTAATTAAAAGTTTACATGAAACCAGCCCTGTTCAGGGCTAAAGGACACTCAAAATCGGACCAAAAAACCTCCTCGTGGTAAGTATCGGGTAATGAATAAACTGGCAGTACAAGATAATATTTGTTATCTCAGGGTTTTGCGGGCTTCGGGGTTTTGAACTTGGAACTAAAAAAGTGTGACCTTCAAACAACATTGGATATTGATCTTGCGGTCAACGGCGTTGTCACATTTTATCATGAAATTATTCCCTTTTTTGAATCCGGCATCTAAATCAAAAATGATCTCAAGCTCAAGATTGTTAAGGTCGTTGCATCAGATTAATTAAATACCTTTAATATATGGAAATGAAAGCTTAAGATCATATTTATTATAAGTTTCAATCCATTTTTCATTTTTAGTTGAATTATTATAAATTTCATAGATTCTTTTTTTAATGATTTGGTTTACTAATTTTGGAGTGGGTAATTATTTTCTAAAATAGTAATTTTTAGTTGATCTAAATTTTCTTTGCTGAATTTAATATTACTTAATTTAACACATTTATCAATTATACCTTTAATTAGACCAACTTTTTGAGAAAATAAATGATGAGAATCGTAATTTAAATACCATCCTGACCAAGAAACTATTTTATACCAATTTGTTATTAAATCACCGTCTGAAGTTGTAATAATTAATAAAGCTAGATAAGCAATTGAATTATTATCCTCTTTTTTAATCGTGAATTTAATTAAATTTTCCATATTTTTAAAAGTCCTTATGAATTCATCTATTTTTCAGTAGGAACCATTGCTAGGATGTCATCCACATATCTTCTGTAAAGAATAAGAGTAAAGATTAAACTGTCAAAAGCCCTTCTCTCTAAATCTCCCCTTATAACCTGAAACCTGTTAAAAAAATTTATTATTCAAAGAAAAAAATCAAAATACTGGTTTGTCACAACATGCATAGCAATTTGATTACTATTTTGATTTTAAAATTCATAATATAAAAATTTTAGCTCGTGATAACAATACTCAAAAAAGAAGAATATTAGAGTCTATTTTTATAAATAAATTCATTAAAAATTCCATAAATTTACAAACTAAAATATTAAATGTAAAAAAAATTTATTAAACTATTTTATGAAAAATGATTAATTAAATTTACTTTGGCGCGTTTTTCATTAGATTCTTCATTTTTAAAATGGGCCTTTTCTAATTACACATGAAGTATTGCCTGTTTTATTTTTGAGGCTTTAAATTTAAAGTTCTTTTGTAGTTTCCTTAATAAAAAGGACACTTTTCAAAATATATGTATGAATTTCGGAAAATAATGTAGAAAATATCGAGAATTTGGCAGAATTCATTACAAGATTGAAGGAAAAATTGAAAAACACATTAATGGAAATGTAGAAGTTTTACCAAAATTTTTTGATTAATAAGAAATTGGAAAGGCCTAAAAAATTTAAAATATTAATGATACCAAAATAAAATTCTCAAATTGTAAAAAAAAATTTTTGCAAGCGATTCCAGTCAATAAGAAAATAATGTCATGAAATTTCGGAAAATTAAGAAGAAGAATCAAGAGAATGAGAAATGTTTCGTTTTTATTTATAGAAAATTGTAATGATTATTTATTTCCCAACATTCATTTTGAGAGAACAACAGAAAAGGTTTTAAGAAATTCAAAAAGATTGGTAAAAATATAAGAAACTAATCTTAAACAATAAGAGGTAGCTTTAGTTTTGCATAATTTTTTACGAAATTGTAGGAAAATTTCATGATAACAAGAAAATTTTCTACAACTTTCGGGGAATGTTACAACAAATCTTTATTTTAAAATTTTTATGTTAATAGAATATTTAAAAATATTCAAAAACATTACAAAAAACGTTTCAAATTGTTAAACCTGAATCCGGAGCATTGTAATACAATTAAAGGAATATTCCCAGTAAGTTTGGCAGTATTTAGGAATTTTGGGTATTCTGAAAAGAATAAAAATATTCTACGACTTATAAACCTTTTCGAATATTTTTCAATGAATTACCAGCATGGAAATGTCATAAATATCTTTCACATTACTTTACCTTTTTTCTGCAGTTCTGTACACAGTTCTAAAATAAAAAAATAAAAATATCTCAGAAATTTTCCAGATTTTTCTGAAGTCTTTATCAAGTACAGAATAGAGATGGGCGTAGATATCAAAAATATCGATATTAGGATTATCGATATGTAACAGCAGTAGTCGATACGTAGTATCGATATATTGAAAAAAAGTATCGATACTTCGATATATCGACAGTCTTTTCTACAAGCAAGCCAAGCCCAAGGCGGGCAGGTTTAAAGC
>JAAAKG020049627.1:0-18454 GCA_010014905.2 Druon quercuslanigerum
TATTTGTCATAAGGACGGGATCGGGTGCTAATCTGAACATTTGCACCTGATCCCAGCGAAATCGCGGCATTCCCAACAAAATTCAAAACAAAATTTCCAACAAAATACTTAAATCTCCAACTAATTAAATGAATTAAAAGAAACTAATTTAACTTCTACCAAGTCGTTTAATTTTTAAGCAATTTGATATATCAAGATGTTATAAATAATAATTAGCGCTAATGAATAGGCGTCATATAAAAAACCTATTTCAGAATATTTTACCAAAAAAGTTGCTTCTTTCAAATGTGATCTTAATACAGAGAATCAACCATATATAAAGAATTTTCTATCCACAAGCACAAATTTTAAACAAAATAGTGGAATTTAAAAAAAAGATGACCTTTTACAAAATAGTTCAATTTTCAACAAAATAATTAAAGTTTCAAGAACAAAACATTACTTATTAACCAAGTAGTTGCATTTAGAAACAAAAATTTAAACTTTCAACCAAATGGCATCTATGATCCATTTTCAACGAAACGTGGAATAATTAAATGCACCGTTTAAAAAATCTATTTTATAACAAACAAACAAAAATTTTATTGAAATACATGAATTTTTAACCAAATAGTTGAGGTTTCAACTACAAAAATTTCAAACAAATTAGTTGAATTGCTAACTGAAACCACAATAAAGGGATAATTAAATTTTCTGTAAACAAATAAATTTTCAACAAAGTACTTAAATCTCCAACTATAAAAATGATTTAAATGAAACTAATTTAACTTCTACCAAGTAGTTTAATTTTTAAGAAAAATATGTGATTTCTCAATAAGAAATTTAATAGAGTTAAATTTTTAAATAAAAAAGATAAATTTTTAGCCAAAAATGGATTAGTTGAATTTCAAGATAGGAAAATTATTTTTAACTAAAGAAAACGACTTTTCAACAAAATAGTTCAATCCTTAACCAAACATTGTAATAGTAGAATTTTAAATTAAAAATAAAAATAAAATAGTTTGATTTTATTGTTGGGTTCAATTACTTTAGTTCGTATTTAAGCGAAATAATGGAAAAAGAAAAAGTTTCTTGAAAGCAGAGGAAAAGGAAGTGTTGTGGAAAATAAACTCCAGAAAACTGTACATCTAGAAGGTTCGAGACTGCGTCTATAGTAGGTAAGAGGCTGGATGATTCTCGAAATGTGGACACACTGGATGTACATACCAGTTAGGCCTGGAATGTTCGAAAAAGTAATAATCGCAGGTCTATAACGACAGACGTCATTTGTGTTAGCAGTTAGTTCGAAACCTCGGTCCGTGTAAGATTATATTCTGGTTGTATACTTGTTACTAAATAAATTCGTGTGCCTGTACGTTATACAGTATTTCTTATTTTTGAACAATCAATAACCTTCAACAGGAAGAATTCTTTACAAAAAGGGGGCAAGAGGGACATAGAGGTGTCTGCATATAAATGCTTTACTTGAAAAATAATATTACTAATTTTCATATTTTTCAGCATTTGAACGGTTCAAGTTTTTGAACGGTCCCAAATGAATTTTATTTTCAACCTCGGATTAGTTTGGAATGAAAATGATTGAATCGGATAGAAATTTTGGAATAAAATGAGCATAAAGAGAAAGAAATTTTTCTATTGGACACTTTCGCCAGGGTGGGAAATTAAAATTTAGTTCTTCTTCAAAAAAGTTAAATCTTTTTTATTTAGAACTCTGAATGAATAGAGAAAGTTTTGATGAGTGAAAAAATGTAAACCTCTGTAAAGTGTGTACCTTTAAAAAGCCAATATATATTTTCCCGAAATTTGATCAATCTAGACTTTAGACATTGGGGTTTTCCCCTCGAGAAGCACGTACCGTTGCAATAGCCGAAGATAAGATGAAGGGTTCTTATTTAAATAGTATATAGGTATATGCTCGTAGAAATGTACAGTTTCCCAGTTTATTCGATCCTCTGCATAATTTGGAAACAGAGGCACAGGCACACTCACATATAAGAAGTAGGGACTTTCGGGATAAGTGTGATACAAAATTATAAAGTTATACTTTAATTATATCTATTTCGCATATTTGATAAAATTCTTGTTTCAATTTTTGTCGTGTCAAAATAGTACATTTCGATACGACATGCCGAAGGGTAAGTAATGTGCCTTCACACTCGCATGGAGAACCCACCCGTGAGGCCTCATGTATTAAATAATATTTTTTGCAAGACCCATTTCGAAAGTGAGACCTTCCACGCCTCTAAGTAATATGTAAAGCGCATGCGCGCCTCTGAGATCAGGAACTTTGTACCTCGGAAAAATGAAATTCTTCTTAAATATTCATTAAAAGGATCGGAAATTTGATAAGAAAAGTATAAAAGAGCACTTAATATTTTCCGCGGACGGTTGTTGCAAAAAATAACGTACGATACACGTACAAACAGGTGTTCGCAGCAATAGCCGGAAGTCCAAAGCACGAATCGGATATATTAGCGCACGAGCGAAAACGTGTGTGAAGACCCGTCTAACCTCCGACTCGTGCTTCGAGCCACCAGATCATGCTGCAAGTACCACAATTTTTGGCCAAGTATTTGCGAGCAATAAGTAATAGCTCGAGAATGCCTACCGTTTATAGACATCGAATATAACCTCACTGAACCAAAACGATTGATTTAACGACTAACAACTATGTCCAGAAAGTTGGCAACGCCAACTATAAATTTCCAAAAAATGAAACTTGTGCTGAATTGTGCTAGGTTTGTGCTGTTTGTGCCATAAATGATTTTTTGAAAAAATCAAAATTTGACCCCGAAAATGAAAAAAAAAACATTTTTTTACTTCAGCCTTGCCAATTAATTTTTTCGAAAAATAAAATGTTGAGCTGGGTAATATGAATGAGGCACAAACTTGTGCCACAAATAAAATTTTAATATCTCTGACGTTTTTCGAAAAAAAAAAACCGATTTGAAAAAAAAATTTTGTGCCGTAAAGAATTTTTTGAAAATATTAAAATTTGACCCCAAAAATTTAAAAAACATTTTTTTACCATCTTTATCCAATATTTAAAAAAATTGGAATTTCGAACTTCTAAAACTAGTGCTGGGTTATGCTAGGCTAGCACAACAAATAACTATAATGTCAAATTTCACTGACATTAATAGTTTCACAAAAAAAACCGGGTTTTTTAAACATTGAACGCATTCTTTACACAAAATTTTCAAAAATACGAATTTCGAAAAACTGAAACTCGTGCCGTGTTGTGCTAGGCCAGCACAACAAATAATTCTCACGTCAATTTTTACTGGCATTAATATTTTCAGAAAAAAACCGGATTTTTCAAACTTTGAACGCATTTTTTACACAAAATTTTCAAAAATACAAATTTGGAAAAACTGAAACTTGTGCTGGCTTGTGATAGACTAGCGCAACAAATAACTCTTACGTCAATTTTTACTGGCATTAATATTTTCAGAAAAAAACCGGATTGTTCAAACTTTGAAAGCATTCTTTACCCAACCTTTTAAAAAATACGAATTTCGAAAATCTGAAACTTATGCTGGGTTGTGCTAGGCTAGCACAACAAATAAATCTTATGTCAGTAAAGAATGCTTTCCAAGTTTAAAAAATCCGGTTTTTTTCTGAAAATATTAATTGCAGTGAAATTTGAGATTAGAGTTATTTGTTGTGCTAGCCTAGCACAACCCAGCACAAGTTTCAGATTTTTAAGTTCCTATTTTTTTAAATATTGGATAAGGATGGTAAGAAAATGTTTTTTAAATTTTTGGGGACAAATTTTGATATTTTCCAAAAATCGTTCACAGCACAAAACAGCACAAACCTAGCACAATTCAGAAGAAGTTTCATATTTTTGAATTTCAGAAATGGCGAGGCAAATTCTTTTTTCAAATCGGTTTTTTTCGAAAATCGTCAGAGATATTAAAATTTTATTTGTGGCACAAGTTTGTGCCTTTGTTTCTCGAAATTCGGTTTTTTCTGAAAATATTATTGTCAGTGAAATTTGACATTAGAGTTATTTCTTGTGCTAGCCTAGCACAACCCAGCACAAGTTTCAGTTTTTCGAAATTCGTATTTTTGAAAATTTTCTGTGAAGAACGCGTTCCAAGTTAAAAAAAATCAGGTTTTTTGGGAAAACATTAATGCCAGCGAAAATTGACAAAAGAGTTATTTGTTGTGCTGGCCTAGCACAACCCAGCACTAGTTTTAGATTTTCGAAATTCCTATTTTTCTAAATATTGGATAAAGATGGTAAAAAAATGTTTTTTAAATTTTTGGGGTCAAATTTTGATATTTTCAAAAAATCCTTTACGGCACAAAACAGCACAAACCTAGCACAAACCTAGCACAATTCAGCACAAGTTTCATATTTTTAAATTTCAGAAATGGCGAGGCAGATTTTTTTTTCAAATCGATTTTTTTCGAAAACCCTCAGAGATATTAAAATTTGATTTGTGGCACAAGTTTGTGCCACTTTCATATTACCTAGCACAACATTTTATTTTTCGCAAAAATCTATTGGCAAGGCTAAAGTAAAAAAATGTTTTTTTCATTTTCGGGGTCAAATTTTGATTTTTTCAAAAAATCATTCACGGCATTAAACAGCAAAAACCTAGCAGAATTCAGCACAATTTTCATTTTTTGGAAATTTAAAGTTGGCGTTGCCAACTTCCTGGACATCTAACAGCTGCTATAATTATTGCGTTTACACCGCGCGTCGCAACTTTAGGTACGGCAACGTAAGTTAGCATCCGTAAATTAAGGCGCTTTAAAGTTCTGGTGCCGTGAGTTGACGAAAGTGCAGAAGTGATATCACAAAGTGGGAAAAATTACTTCTTTGGTTTAAAGTAACGTACAGCTCGCAAATATTGACCTATTTGGACGTAGATTAACAAAAAAACTTGATAAAATTTTCCAGAGAGTTTCCGGGCCTGATTCTTGATTTAGTTTTCCAGTTCTTTCAGGAATAAACAAATATTCGTAAAATGGAAGTTTTTATTTTTATTTAAAAAAATTCAAAAAGTTGTTAGGATAATCTTGCAGGGTTTACAGAAATAAAAGTTTTCTTTTGTTGACTTTTTTTATATCGTGCTTTGTGTGGTTTAAAATGTTCATATTCGTTTTTTGAGATGTAAAAAATGATATAACTCTGATAATAATTTTATTTCTTTCGGAAAAAGGCGTAGAGATAAATTGTTAGAATTTCCGAGTGCTACGAATAGCCGTACATAGAACTTTAAAATCTTAAAAAACATGGTTTCGAACCATTTTTAAATGCTCAAACTTGTTCATATTTTATCTAAAATAGCTTGTTAACAAATTATTTCTTTTTTTATGCAGTTAGAAAGTGCGCCAAAGCTCAATCCAATCTGATTAGTTTTTCGAAATTTATCGTGCTTACAGGATACAGACAGAGATACAGACATGCATACAGACAGAGAGACACCTTCGTAAAAATCATTTTTTCTGACTGAGAGGGCCTCAAAAAGTGGAGATTTGCTGAAAACCGACTAATTCAAATATGACCTAAGGGATAACCTTCTCATTAGGATTTTTGCAATGGCTTATGTTATATTGATGAAAGTGTGTTTTCTATTTGTTTAAGTTATGTTGCAAGACATTCAAATGGAAACGAGAAATTTGAAAAATTTCTCTTTATACTATTCTTGTTAATATTTCAAACAAATTTAATAAGCAAATGCATTATTTAGACATTTTTCGACAGAAGAATTATTTTTTATCAGTTTTTTTACATAGAACGTCAGTCCTTCTAATTGGGAATTTGATGATAATTTGTGGAAACATTAATAATTATGAAATCAATTTTATGATATTTTAAAACAAATTTAATTAAAAAAATACATTATTCAGTAAAATTCATAACAATTTGATAAATTTTAGCATTTTTAAAAACAAATTGAATAAAACGAGTACATTATTTGGGCATTTTTTAACGGAAATTTTCGTTTTTTCAAGGCACGTTAATTTCCACTGGTCCAAAAAAAGTCTATCACAGTCAAAAGTGTAAGAAAATGTTAATTCTACCTAAGGCTCAAGCTGCATCCTTATTAAATGCATTTTTCTATTTAATTTATTGTAATTAATCATAAAAATTATCAATTAGGTATGCAAAAACTTAAAATTGAAAAAAACTAAGTTTTTCGTCAGCCAATGCCTAATAATGAATTTTTCTATTAAATTTGTTTAAAAAACATACAGATTATCAACTCAATACGAGTGTTGATGAAATGATCATGGACTTCCCATTCAAAAGGACTGATATTGAAAAAAAATAAGTTTCGTCGTCAGCAAATGCTTGAATAATGCATTTGATTATAAAATTTGTTTTAAGAAATCACAAAATTTGTCAATTTTGATGAATATTGCTGCAATTATAATGAAGTTCCCAATTGAAAAGGCTGAAATTGAGAAGAAACTAATCTTTTAGTCGATAAATGCCTGAATAATGCATTCGTTTGTTAACTTTGCTTATAATACTAGCAAAATAATCTTGAGAGAAATTGTCTCAATTAAAATATTGTTTTCATCCCAATTTCTTGCTATATAACTTAAAAAAGGTAAAATGATTGAAAATGATAGAAAAAATACTTTTAATAAATAATTTGTTAATCAATTTTTCTTTGCTTATTATATCATCATGGAAAAGCTTTAACTAATGTTCTATAAAACATTTAGGCAATTGCAATATTTTTCCTATCATTGACGACCACAGAAAACGTCAAATAGAAAAAATTTCCATTTTCTGCATCATATTTGTTTATTAATAAAAAATGGAAAACTGAAAAAAACTGCTATGTGCCATGTTTTTTAGTGATTGAAGAGAAGTGCCTACGAAATAAAACGATACTAACCATTTTTATTTTATCCCCCCCCCCCCCCTACCGCCTTGCATACAAATAATTACTTATGGTCAATTTGAATATTTCCCATGACTTTTAAAACAATTTTCAATTGTTTAAATAAATGTAACTTATTAAAAAAATTATTTATTCACAAAATTTAAAAAATAATCGTATTTTCTGATTGAAATATAATGTTTGTTCATTGTTTGAAGCAGCAAATTAGTTTAAAAACAGTACTTAATTATTTAAAGTACTAATTTTGGTTTATTTATACAATTTCTAAAAATTGAGCCAGAGATGTCCATTTTTTTCTCAAATTTGTATCTTATGCTACGTTGTCTTGAATAGATACATAATTTTTTTCCATTTCTGATAATATTAATAATTTAATAATTATTAATTAATAATTTAATAATTTCTCTTCTTTTAAACAATCTATGTTTGCTCAAGCAGTTTCTTTTCGATAACTAAAAAAATTAAATAAAATAGAACACATGCAATTATGTTTTTGACTGCATAGTGTATAGATAGAATACATTAGCCACTTTTTAATTGTTTAAACAATTATTATTTGTTTAAATAATTAATTTTTCAAAAATACTTTTAAAATCATCATTAATTGTATGCGTTCCATTTTATTTAATTTTTTTAGTCTAAACACATAGAAATTGTCTAAATAGATAGAACTTTGTTAAACGTCAGAAAAAATGTATCAAAATTATGTAATTATTCAACAAAAAGTAGCATAGGATACCAATTTGAAAAAAGTAGACATCTTCGGCTCAATTTTTAAAAGTTTTGAAAATAATAAATGCATAATTGTCTAAATAATTGCATATTTTTTTAGAAAAACGATTATCTTTTATATATTTTGGTAATAAATAATTGTTTGAATAATTTACATTTATTATAAATAAAATCATGGTAAATATTCAAATTGTCCATTAGTAGTTATTTTTATGGAAAAGACTACAGAAAATGCCAACAAGTAACAATAATACGTAAAAATGTAGTTTTTCATTTTTGTGTAATATGTGAGGCACTGCTGGGAGGGTCAGGGTGGGTTGGAAATAAAAGTTATTAGTATGGTTATATTTCATAGGCACTCCTCTTCAATTCCTAAAAAGTTTTGCACGTTTCGATGAAACCTTGGAACATCAATTCAATTTTTCGAAAAGTCATAATTTTCTCATGTGAACTAAATCGGATTTTGAAGTCCACGATGGCACCTATTAATATTCGAATTTCGAAAAAAGAAAAATTACGGATTTTCTTTCTCCGGAAATGAAAAATTTGGCGAGGGTGCCTTGCCCTCTAGAGTGAAATAAATTTTGCATTGCATTTTTTGACCACCCTAATTAGCTTGATATTCATAAAAGATCTAAATCCATTTTATATGCAAATGTCCAAAGACAATGTTTTCTTTCTAAAAGCCTTGAAGGAGTGCTAAATTTCCTTGTCCGTTAATTGTTTCATGCTCTTTGATTCCAGATGTTTCAGATTTTCATCACTTTCAATTTCTTCTTCAATTTCAAAAGTGGCTTGTCTTATGCGTTTTATTATTCAAATGTTTACAGATAAATATTACTAATGGTGCAAAGTTAACTAAAGTAATGTTTTAATTATTTTCATATTATTAATGACCTAAAATATAGCACTTCGTCCACGTAAATGTTGTTCAGAGAAAATGTTGAAATAAGAATCATAATTTGCATTGGTTTATGTACTTTTTTATAATATGATCATGGTAAATATTGTAAAAATATGATATATTTATATCCAATATCAAGTTTAATTCAGAAAATACGATTTAAAAAATATTGTTTTCTTAAAAACTTGTTTACCCAAATAGAGATTTTTAAAGATTAAAATAAATGTATTAAAGTTATCTAATTAGTTAACAAAAAGTATGCTAGGATAGAAATTTGAGAAAAAATTGGACATCTCCGGTTAAATTAGTAAAAGCTTTGTAAATAAACAATAACTAATTCTTTAAATAATTGAATAATGTTTTTAAAACAATTAACTACTCCAAGCAATGAGCAAATATTATATTTTAATCAGAAAACACGATTATTTTTTACATTTCTGGAAATAAATCATTTTTTAAATAAGTTACATTTTTTTACACAATTGAAAATTGTTTTAAAAGCCATGGGAAATATTAAAATTGTTTATTAGTAATTATTTGTATGAAAAAAGACGACAGAAATTGCGAAAAATTAACAATAATACGTAAAAATCTAGTTTTTCTTATTTTTGGGTCATACTTGGGGTGCTTAGGAGGTAGTAAGGGTGGCTTAAAAATAAAAGTTATTGAAATCGTTTTATTTCGGAGGCATTCTTCTTCAATCACCAAAAGCTTGGCACGTTTCTATGAAAGCCTAGCGCATAAGTTCAATTTTTCGAACATTTTAAATTCAAATTTCAAATTTTGAAAACGGAAATGGAAGCTTGCGGGGGGGGGGGGGGGACCTATCCTGTAGCTCGAAACGCGTTTTATGGACCACCGTAAGGGTCAACTTTATACTCTGCATCAGAGTTTCCGCAGTCTAACAGAAGCGTTTGAACTAATCCTAACGATCATGCGTAAGCTACGTGAATACAAAGATGTTCATCAAACCCATTTATCTTTTTCTCGATCTTTTCCGTGAGTTAGTTATTAATAATTTGTGGAAAAAATAATAAAAGATTTAGCTTATAAAAAGCAACAGTATCTATGATATATTTCCCTTATATAGGTAACATACATACAAGATTATATATCTTTTACTCCCACCCTCTTTTCCTCTTTAGCAGGTGCCGGCAGCTCATTGCTGAGGCGATTGATACTTATTCCAAAAGATGCGAACTGTGTTCAGACAACGCTCGGCGTGCATACGTAATATATATAACTGTTATATAACTGTATTATCTAATGTTTTGCTATTACAAAATTCACAAAAATTGACAATAAAATTTCTGTAAAATGAACAGAATTTATTTACATATAAAAACATTGTCCTTTTACAGAATCAATTTCAACAAAACAATATTTCCTATTTCAAATCCAGCAAGTCTTTAAACATAAAAGTCTAGGTCAATAATTAGTTATTTGGGTAAATATTACAGAATTATACATTTTAATAAGAATGGTTAGGTTTTAAATTGGACGTATTAAACGAGGTCGTCTTTTTTCATATGGTAATATTGATCAATAACGTCCGATTTTTATATCGCACCTTGAACTTGATTAGTTGAGAATTATAATTAATTCAACTATAATAATATGTTTGATTGAATTAATGTTTTACCTTCTTTACACGTAAATATTATATTAAGATGATTCAAAAACATACTTTTTTTGGTCTCTGAACCAAGGGTTTCTGCTGAATATGGTTACAAATGATTAATAAGCAGTCGCGTACAATTGTCCAGGGGTGGTCCCCAAAGAACGAACCCCCCAGCGGAGGTGTGCAAACCGTGCCGAAAGTTGAATGGCGTCTGGGTGAGGTGTCTAGAACGGTCACTCTCAGATAACGGGCGACCTCTCAGAGTACGTAGCCTTATCTTTGTAAGCGGGGCTCTACAAGGACGGACGAACCCTTTTCCCTAGCTTTTCGTGGGAAGAACAATGATAACACCAAACATAGTTGTAGTAAGTGCGGCTCCCGTCAATGGGTCGGTCAATAATAACGAACAGTTTAGAGATGGGAAAGTCAAAGAAGATGGAGTGAATAATATGGATTGGCGGAATCTTGAAGCTTTTAGGTGGACGGAGCGACAAAATCACGACTTGCTAGAATGCCACGATGCGAGCGTAACTCTGAACGAGAGAATAACATGGCACAACTGCATGCTCTGTGGTGCAAGAAACACCCAAAGCTATCGCACTTTTTGCATCAACGTCTGCCAAACCATGCCGAAGTACTCCAAAAAGGGGCTATGTTAGCGGAGCGCCTACTCTATCAGAGCCAGAACAAGCCGGCAGCAAAGAAAGAGAGGTTACAAGACCAACCGCGGGCAGGCATCCGATAGAGGACGATCGATGCTTTATGAGCCGGAGAAGCATCAACATCTGGACAATCAATTGTTGAATGTATAATGCAGCGAGAGTTTTGATCGATGCGAACCGTAAAACAAAACCAACGATTGATCATAGGACCAAAATACGAATACATCAACTCACCATAACGATAGACTGGGCAAGACAGTACGCGTCCCGCATTCAGTGTGTGATAGTCAATCACACCTGGAAGGAATTTTACCGCCAAGGATCGAAAGTTCGCGCGCGAGCTGCTGACTATCAGGCAACATATTGTTGAGAGAATATGGATACTATCTGACGCTAAGAGAAATCTAGAGCGAAGAGGGATGTGGGTCAGAGACAATCAACAGTTTCTCTCTGACCCATCTCGACTCTTCCAAGACCCTCCAGTTACTGTCGAACACCCGCCCAAAACAGAGGAGGTCAAAGTCTTTTGGAGAGAATTCTACGGAGTGCAACATAGACTGGACGAAGTCTCAGAGAACATAAATAGCTTCAAGGAGCTGTATGATGCCCTCATAACACCTGAGGACAAATGCCGAACCATCACTACCGAGGAGGTGAAATAAGTATTGAGAGTTATGAAGAACTATTCCGCTCCGGGACCAGATGGTATCAAGACCATCTGGTGAAAGAAGTTTTCTTCAACCCATCAGCATCTGGCTCGTATTTTCACCTCATATTTAAAGTCGGAAGGGCCAATTCCGGAGTGGTTGGTGGAAGGGCGCACAGTACTCCTGCCGAAAATGGGGAACTTAGCTGACCCAAAGAATTGCAGGCCAATCACTTGTCTGAACACACTGTATAAGATATTTACAGCTATCCTAAATAATAGGATTCTTCGGGCAATCGGACCTATGTGGCAAGAATTGTATGCTCAAAGCGACTCAAAGAAAGGCGAAACAGGATGTCGGGAGAACCCGCTTATCGATACATGTGTCTGCAAAGATGCAGCATCCTACTAGCGTGACCCATCGATGGTGTGGGTTGATTACCGGAAAGCTATCGATTCGACCCCCCGTAAACTTATTATCTCTGTTTTGGAAAGTTTAAAGGTTTATCCGCAAATCGTGAGGTACATAGAGAGATTGATGCCATTTCAGAAAACCAGATTTACTATCTCATCTGGAAAAATCGTGTGACGGCTAACAAGGTCACTTTCCAAAGATGTGTCTTTCAGGGCAACACTATGAGCCCACTCCTCTTTTGCCTCACATTATTTCCACTATCTTTAGCACTTCGCCATTCCCAGGGGTACCTTCGCGTTAAACTTACAAATCTAAAGCACAAGGTCATTCATGTATTTTACATGGATGATCTTAAGATCTATGAAAAAAATAAAGAGCAACTACATGTATGTAGCTCTAGTGATTGTCGAACGATATATTAAGGAAATAGGAAACGAATTTGGGTTAAAAAAATGCGCCAAGGTGTTTGAAGCGAGGAAAACCTAATAGCATCTCTGATGACCTTGAGCTCATCGATAGAAGCGCCATAAGACACCTTTGCGCTGGAGAGACTTATACGTACCTGGGCGTACCACAGAACCGCATTTAGGATGTGAAATCTATAAATGATACTCCCCGAATAAGATAGATAAACGTTTATTTTTCAGCTTACTGGCTTTAAAAAATTGACTCGCTTACACTTCCATTTTTACAGAATTTCCTTACAACTACCTCTTAAAAACTAACGTGCATCCACACATTATTTCTAAGCCGACCTTGCCTTCTTCGCTTCGCATCGCCTCTCACGTATGTCGCTACTTTTACGCCTCGCACACATGACGCTATTTTCTCGCTTTGCCTCGCCTTGCCAGCCTCTGCCTCCACAGCTAATCCCTAATCCTTATCTACTATTTATAATAAGTACAATTTTCTTAAATCTACTTCCTCTCCTATATAAAATCTTTCCTTCTCCATTCCTCTCCCTCCTTCCTTCTATTCTCCTCCATCTTACCCAACACCCCCTTCACCTATGCCACTGTCCTTTTGTTCCCCCTTTCATGTTACAACACCTCCATGCTTATCCCACTTCTTTCCATCTCTTAACACTTCTCCAACCAGTGTTCCACTGGTCATCCGGCAGATTTGGTCTTCAGAACTGTCGGCGAGGAACAAAGTATCTGCAACGAAAATTCTTGCTGTCCCAGTAGTACTCTATTCATTTGGAGTGGTTCCATGGACGAAGAATGAGCTCAGTAGTCTAGGAGGCAGAGGGGGGTCCGTGGCCGATGGGTGTAACAGGCTCCACCCTAGTGTTTTTTTTATCTATTTTGACCTCCTGATCACGAATTTTGAGGGGTGGATTGTCCAAAAGTTATTAGGTAATTAGTTAATTACAATTTAATTGTTTAAACGGTCACAGTTAGTTTGTTTAAAAACTTATTGTTATTATGGCACCGGAAATGTATTCCTCATCTCACGGAGAATGCGTCGGTTTTTTCAGATCTAAAAAATGTTGATTAGAACTCGATTTATAACAATTTGCGTTAAGGTGTCTTCCCGGCCGCTCGCCCGCCGCGTTCGGGCTTCCGCCGCTTACGATCTTCCATTAATCGGTTCGCTGCATCTCATGTTCTATTTAGGTTTTATTCAATTTGAAAAAAACCGACGCATTCTCCGTGAGATGAGGAATACATTTCCGGCGCCGTTTAAACAATTAAATTGTAATAACTAATTGCCAATTAACTTTTGGACAATCCACCCTCGAAATTCGTGATCAGGAGGTCAAAATGCATAAAAAACACTTGGGTGGAGCCCGTTACCCCCATCGGCCATGGAACCCCCCCCCCTGCTCCTAAACTACAGATCCCTTGATATCGGCACACGAAAGGTTATGCACATAAACAAAAGCATACATCTTAAGACTTTTGTTCCGCGACTCTACATCTGACGCCGTCAAAGGGGTCGCGGAATATTGAATCTTGAATGTCTTCACAACAGGATTATTTTGGGTACAGCACATAGAGTCGCAAATGGAAGAGATCCTCTTCTTAAAATGGTCAGGAAGCATGAATACGTGGGCAAAGGAGCGTTTCTGTACAAAGCAGTGGCAAAGGATGCTGAAACACTCGGACTTAACTTCAATATCAGGGGTGAGCAGAATGCATCAAATCTTATTTATTTTGAATACTCACTCCTGTAAGCACAGGAGAACAACTTCCGGCAACAGCTCCTCGATAAGAGGATGCACGGCATCTTCCACAGAAATGTGGAGGATCAGTCATTGTGATAGCTGCAGGGCGTGCAATGCACACCCAGAGCATCTAGGACATATACTATCTAGTTGTCCAACTCATGCGGGAACCACCTACATCCAAAGGCACAATGCGGGACTAACAGTGCTTTATTATCATCTCGGCATTAACCTTAATATCGCTCCGCTAAACCCTCCTAGGGAAATAGAGTCAAGGTTCGAGAATGAGAAGTGACGCATATACTGGAACTTTATATTCTCGACAATTGTTTTTCTGTTGCAGATTCGAGGCCTGGTATAGTTCTCCTTGACTTCGAGAAGCAAACCATGTTCATTATTGAGTTTTTGGTACCAGCTGACAAAAACATCATAGCCAAGGAGAATGAAAAGAAAGAGAGGTATAGAGAGACCTTGTAAGGGAGTTGTGACGATTGTACCCAGAATATTCTGTTAAATTAATCGTCCTTATCATCGGCGCTCTTGGAGGTGCCAAGCTGTCACTGATTAACCTTCGCTCTCACTTCTGGGTTAAATTGACCCGTACCTCGAGTTTGGTTGCGTATACCTTTTTCAAAATTTTTTTTTTTCAAAATTTTTTTTTGTTAATAAATTATCTTTTCGATTTTTTTAACTTATCCCACCAAATTTCGCAATAGTTCTAGTATATGTGTGATTTTTTTCAAATGAATTGGTTAAGCCTTTTTTAGATGATAGCCGATCAAAAATGTGGTCGGGTCATTTTGACCCGGTGTAGGGAACTCGATTGAAAAAATAGGTGTAGGGAGGGAAGGTTAATAGCCTGAAAATCATGCCTGCGTGTGAACAATATGCTAAAACATTTGCGGGGAAAATGCAGAAGGCGCTCTACTTTGGTTCGCTCCGTGTCCTGAGGATGCACGAGACTTTTGCCGGATATTATATATATTATTATTATATATATTGATGCCGTCTCAGACTGTGACCACCTATCTGGCGGTCGTGAGACGTGGTTATGGCTGAAATTTTATCGCGCTTTCGCTGAGATCGGGTGCAATTTTTCACATTAACACCCGATCCCGGCGAAATCCTGCGGTTGTCCTGCGGTTGTCTTAATTAAGAATTCAGAATAATGTGGTATTGATAACGAATTTAGTATTATCTTCTAATCTCGTCTTCAGAAGTGGGAACATTTCTCCACATTCACTGAATGTGTTTAATTTTCATGGCATATTCAGCCTTCATATTGATGGATCCAAAAATAAATAATAAAATAGATATTTCTATTATTATTAAAATAGAAAATTGAAAATAAAGTCTTTTTGATAACTCACTCAGTATCGTCATACGCATTAAATGAGCACTTGCTGTTAGTTGACGTAGAGGTGCTTCGATTGTGGATCATTTTCCAATCCACAAATTTGTTAATAATCTAAAATACCCAAATTTTCTTAATAATGGGTAATGACGCAAATAACTGACTCGACCTCACCCAGTACGATGTTCGCATAGTAAGCAAAACATTTTGGTAACAATGCTAGCCTTTTGCTCACCGACGAAAGCATTTTACTCACCATTGTTAGGGATATAATAATTGTATAGATATATAATATATATATAATATATATATAATATATATATATATATATATATATATATATAATTGTATATATGTATGGATATATAATTGTATAGAAATTGTCTTCACTGAACCCATAAGGCATCTGAAGAAATTAAGTTTTTGATATTGCATTTTTTATTGAGTTACAAGCATAATAACAATGATTGCATTGTTAATACCAACGTCCAAGAAGATGAAGAGCGAGATAAAGGTGCGGAAAACATGAGATATATGCATAGAGTTAATACAGATAGAGGCAACAAGCCATAGGCCGCTCTGTAAGTGAGACCGTCCGTCTCGGGATATCGGGGATAACAAGGACGATTTGGGTTTTCAGGACAAAAGTATTTACTGAAACCAGGCCACTTCCGGTCGAGGAACTCCTTCTATGCGTCGGTAGTCTGTTTTGCTCCAGTGCTTAAAAGAGCTCTCATGTTTTTCCTGTAATTAATTTTGAAGAATATAAATGATTGATTTTAAAATTTTCAAAATGAAATTCAAGGGATTAATAAAATGAAAAATGAGTTTCGGAGATTTTACTACCTCTAACTAGAAATTTTTGAAAAAAGAATTAAAAATTAATTTTGTATGCTAACAATGAATAATATTTTTAAAATAAAATTTTTCAAATTTTGATATTGTTATCAAAGAGGAACATATGATGCTAGAGTTTGTAAATTTTATTACAGAACGCGAGCTGAAATTCCTACGGTAGAATTGCGCCTAGACAATGGAATTTCTGGCTATTGAGAACAAAAGCCAAAAATAGTAGTTCTAACTCGCAGTTAACTCACCTGGACTTTCTTAGCTTTACATGGTTTCTATATAAAAAATGTAGTTTAAAAATTATTTTGTAATTTCTCGAGAAATTAACTCTGGAACTTTCCATATTTAGTAAACAGATAATTTGGAATTGTAAACGTTTTTAATTTATATGTGTGAATTAATTTTAAACTCAAAATGTGCAAAATTTCATGCTTTCAAAAATAAGTGGTTCAAAATTTTAGAATATCAAGTTAATAAATTTTCAGTTCAAATGGCTTAAGCTAAAAGCACTTTTTTAAAAAAACAATTTTTTGTTAAAGACAATTCCTATTTTGAGGCCAAGATAATTGATTAATTTTATGTATATGGGGCATGAATTAGGAAATCCATGCATATAAAAATTACAGTGTAAATTTGAAGTTTAGTAATTACAATAAAAGATTGCGATAACATTATAAAGTCTGTAATGTCCGTTAAATTTGGATTTTTTCCATTATTCTGCAGAAAAATAATAATAAAAACAAGGCTTTTTTTACAAATTTTGAAATAATACTACCTCAAAATTGGGATTATCCTTCTTTTAAAATTTTTAATTTATCATTTTGACAATTTAAAGATTACTTAATGTCAAATTTGAAGTGTTTAAAACTTAATAATGTTTTGTATTGTTTTTGTTTTACTTTAATTTGAGCCCGTTTTAAGCTTTAAACTAGATTTTATACCATTTTTCGACTTAAATAAATTTTTATACTTAAACATCACAAGCCTATTTTTGGTTTTAAACAGAAGCTTTTACCTTTAAAAACGTTGATTTTTGCATTACAAAACTTTGTGTGTGTGTAGAAATTGTAAAATATAAAGTTTGAGTCCTTTATTATTGCGTGCAATAATTCCGAATTCTGGGTTTTCAATCGTCAAAACTTTTGAAGTAAGAATTCTCAAATTTCACTTCCTAAGTAATTGTCTCGGCGTTCCAAAATTCGGGAGGAGTAAATATTTGTAACAAGATTGGCTAGTCATCCCAAAAAATTTGGGAACACGTCCTTTTCTAGCTCTCCTATTTCTTAGGATTACTAGGCGCAGCCTTTTTCAAATAGAAAAATTTAAAATTTAGGTCAACCCTTATTTTAAATATTGAAAATTAAATCTTATAATTTGTATACAGTCAAGAACAGAACCTTCGGTAGTCAAAAATGAGAAATCTTTTTTCAAAATTTAAAAATTTAGGTTCAAATATACAAAACTGAACTTTTTAAAAGACGCTCAAAATGTAAAATTTTGCGAATAAAATGTTCAAAAATAACGATTCAATTGAAACATCGGATATTTAGTATAAGTTCAAATTTGAAGCTTACAAAACTGTACATTTTGAAATTTCACGTCCTCAAAATCAGATCTTAGATGGTAAAAAATAGGTCGCTGAGCCCTTTGTAAGAGGGGGGGGGGGGATAAAAAAGTTGTAAAAATGAGTTTGATCTTTTTAATGAATTTTCTCAGCTACAGTGAAGCGCAACTTACTGTGGAAAAAGGTACTTGGGAGAGACCTCAACGGCGCGCCGCGGCCTATCTACAATCTCAGGCTTACCGTCGGAAATTGTCTGTACGATCAGCGAAAGAACCATTAAAAATCACTGCTGAGTTTGAAACCTGACTCCTCGTTTAAAAATGGAGCGAGAAACTTTTTAAAAGCCCGTTGGTGAGCATATTAAATGTCGCGTGAATTGAGTCCTAATAGAGACATTTTTCACCTTTTGAAGAGATTCTACTGCGTGGAAAGTTTAAAAAAATTCAATGTTGTTTTCAATATTATTCAATTTGTACCCCGATTTTAAATTTTGGAATGACCTAGATAAGTTGTAACAAATATATTAAATTCATACCAATTACTCTTCAAAGTCTTATCTTTAAATTTGAAACAATAAAACAGTTAAAAAACCTTCACGGGTACTTAGGGAACTTAGGATACTTAACCCGTTAACCGTAGGGCTTTTTTTCGCACCACTTAAC
>JAAAKG020049638.1:0-18453 GCA_010014905.2 Druon quercuslanigerum
CCCCCAATTGTTTAAGGAAAATTTTTTACCTTTCCAACCCTCCCCCCCCGTTGAAAGGTTTCCCAAAATATCTTCCCCCCCCCCCCCCCCCCCCCCTTCCTTCTTACATATTATTTTATCTTTTTTTACTCAATATATTTATAATATTACAATTATTTTAACTGTGAGCGATATTTCTAGACATTTCCAGCGATTGAAAACGATTTGAACATATCTCAAGGGATTTTAAGATATTTTAAAGAACTACCAGAGGTTTTAAACTTTTAAATGATTTTGGAAGATTTCAAGCGGTTGGAGAAACTTCATAGTAGAATATCAGCAAGATTCTGAGTTTTTTGAAAGGATTTTAAAAAACTATTTCCGTGGAGTATGAAAGATTTTAAGGGATTTTAATGCATTTTGAAAGATATAAAGGGTATTATTTTTTTTAACACTCACTTTTTTGTAAATATATTTTTCAGCAATAAAAAAAATATTTGAAATATTCTGTAAATTTTACATATGGATTATGATAAATCTTGGAAGTGTTTCCTGAGAGCCTTTTTGTTTCAATTAATCTTATTATCTATTTCTTCCTAACAAAAAAACCAAAGAAAAGGTGAAGGTGAGAAGATAATTATGAACCATAATGAATTTTTCAAACAATTATTTTAGTTAACTTGGATTAATTATTATCACACTCAGAATTAAGTGGTAAGTGGGAAAAAGTAAGACATTTTAGGAAAAAATCTGAAATATCTAGCATTATTTTAGAAGAAGCTGGTAATTATAAACCATAATGAATTTTTCGAACAATTACTTTATTTAACTTGGATTAATTATTATCACACACAGAATTAAGTGAAGAAAAAGTAAGAAATTTGAGGAAAAAATTTGAACTATCTAGCATTATTGTAGCAGAAGATAGTTATAAACAACATTAAATTTTATTTTTTTTCCTAGCTCTTAGTGAAGAGTGGACAAAAAGTTGAAAATTTGAGAAAAAATTGCAACTTTATAACACTATCCAAAGTGAATGTTATTAAATCAAATAATTTAAACATTTAAGTTTCTTAACATAATATCATTATTAACTCAGTATAATTTAAAAGTGGACCAAAAGCGGAAAATTTTAGAAAGATCTGCAATATTCTAGAATTGTTTAAAGAGAATATTATTGTAAATAGCAATAAATTCTTCACACAAATAATTCTGTTAAATTGAAATAATTATTACTTCGCTCATACTGAAAAGTTGAAAATAAGTTGAAAAAAACAAAAAAAAACTTTCTAATTCTATTCTAAGGGAAAATTGCTAAAACAATAATAAATTGTTAAAAGAATTAATGTCAGTCTCTAATTATTGACGCAAAATCCTATTTTATCTACTAGAAACTATTTGTATTTGAAAAACTACAAAAAAATAATTAGCCCCAAAAAATCACGAAACCCATTTTTTTAATATAGGGTTTCTCGGAGAGCCTATAAAACAGACTTATACCTCTGAATATAATTTTAGTACAAAAAAACAGCAATTATTTCTTTTTGGATTCGAAAACATGTAGGGCCGATATGCATGCAAATACAGAGAAAAGAAATAGACTACTCTAATGTGCAGAACAGAATCATAAGTGATTTTAACAAAACAGGTGTTATGAGAGGTAATCTTTCCGCGGAAAGTGTACCTCAGCGCGGGGTATTCAGATGGCCATTACCCTGCTTGAATGATTATCTCCAACGGTTGGTGCCCCCCGCTTTTTCTGTTTAAGGATTCGTACGGTTTTTAGGACCCCCCCCCCCCTCGAAAAGAAGACCTTACATAATTAATCGGGGCTCCCCTACGGAGAAACAGAAAGTAACCTCAGAAAAATATGTTAATTTAATTAAAAAGTTGTAATTCATCGATTTTATAGTTGTGCGAATTACAACCTGCGGACAACTTGGCAGGATGGGTCCAACTGTAGAACAATGTGCCAACGAATATAATGGAACGGATATTGAACTACTCACACCAACTCCTCTTTCTTCAAGTACAAATGAGGAAACTCCTGCTTTCAACCTCAACGGCATTCAACGCTGGACTGCACCTCGGGGTGGTTACTACACGTTAGTTTGTCATTTAAGGAAACACTATACGTATAGAATATTGAAATTTAGTTTCCAGACATTGTTGAAAATTATTGATGAAATCGAGGCAAACATTCCCATTGTTAATCGGAACTAATTTTCGAAGAACACTGAAGACGAACTTCAGAGAAAAAAGATTAAGATGCTATTTTTCCTTTAACAATACTTATTTAGCCTATTAAAATAAAAGAGTGCAATCTTACTGATTTTCAGTGAAATCTTACTGGTTTAAACAGCCAGACGTGTGTCCATCATAATCAGTGATATTTCACTGGTTCGCTCAATGGAATTTCGTCACTCGTTTAATCAGTGAGGTTAAATGGTTCCTTTGTATACCAGTAGTCATCTGAATTTTGGTTCTAATTAATTTTTCTCACTTCAAATGGAATTATATTAAATTCACGATACAATTAATTAATTCAAATTCTTTGAATAGAACTCAAATTAAAACTTAATTCCATAGTTTATACCTAAAATGTATTCAAAGGCATTCAAATTCAAGTCAACTAAATTTGAATCATTTTTAATATTAAAGAGAACAGATTTTAAATTATTTTTACTTTTAATTTCAACTAAATTCAAAACGTATTTATAATTAAATGCAAACAAAATCAGAAGACTTAATATTATTTATCTATAAAATTTCAGTAAACTAATTAATTTAACTAAATTCAAACAGAAATAGTTTTAATTCAAGGTTAATTCCACTAATTCAACTATTTTGAACTTTTAAATTAATTCAAGTATATTAAAAAAATCAAGATGAATTCACCTGAATTTAAGACGAATTGTATTAAATTAAAAATAATTACAACTGAATTCAAACAAATTCAAATCATTTTTAGTAGATATATTTAAACAAAATTCAAGATAAGTTTATCTGAATTTGTTGAATTGCATTCGAGGTAATTGATAAAAAATAATTTTACTGAATGCAAAGTGCGCTAGACTAAATTCAATTAACTAAACTAGATTCAAAGTAAGACTAATCAAGTTAACTGATTTCAATTTATTTTTAATAGGTTCAGGATTTAAGCGAATTTACGAGTTTTAATTGCACCTAATTTAACGCTTGGAAATTCAAACACTTTTGATGGAAATTTACTGTTTATTTTTAGTTGAAAATTTAACTATTCTTTTAAAAAGTTAACTATTTTTTAGATAGATTAACTAGTGGGTTAAAAAGTAACTTTTTGCCTAAAAATTTACATTTTTGTTTGAAAATGAAACTGTTTTGTGAAAAATTGACTTTTTGGTTTAACAATTTAACAATTTAGTGGAAATTTTGGTGTCTTTTTGGATAGAAAAACCAGCTTTTTCGTTTCAAAATTTATTTATTCTAGTAAAGAAATCTAATTTTTCTTTCTGGTTGAAAATTTAACTATTTCGGTAGAAAATTTATCTGGTTTAGTTTAGGATTCAACTATTTTGTTAAAAATTCATATTTCAGGTTTGAAAATTGAACTCATTTATTGAAAAGTATTGCTTTTTGTTTAAAAATTCATATGTTGTTTCAAATTTGTGTGTTTTTTGTATAAAATTCAAAAATTTTGATAGAAAATTGAACTATTTGGTTGAAAACTAACTTTTTTATTGGTGATTTAACACTTTTGTTAAAAGTTCGTCCTTTAGGTTTGAAAATGGTAGAACATTTTTTTTTACTTTATAATTTTATCATGTTCAATAGTTACAGTTCAAAGTAACGTAACTTTAACTAGTTACTTGAAAAGACATTAACTTTTCCAACACTATTATTACTTCTTAAAAAACTCAACATTTCATATGTTCCGGGTAAAATTAATATTTATTTCCCCAGTATAATTGCATTGGGAGCTCGAGGAGGTCGAGGATCTGGTGGTATGGGAAGCACATTGGGAACTCTAGTTCGATGTGTGATTGAACTGGAAAAAGAACAACAACTCTACTTCATGGTTGGACAACCAGGTTCAGATGCCTGTCCTAAGGTATATACAATTCAATTTTTATAACCTGGACATATTTTTTTACTAGCATTTCGAAATGAATTTCAAAAATGCCAGAAGGGAAGATTTTTGAAAGATGAAAATGATACATTATTGAATTTCCTAATAATGAATCTTTCTGATATTAAATTCTAGAGTCTGGGTCTGGAAAGACACGATTGCCAGCAAGCGAGTCAGGCCGGTTCTTCCTCAATCTACACATCTAAAGTACACGCAGTTAAAAAGATTGAGCTAAAAGACGGTGGGGGTGGAGGTGGTGGTGCTACGTACATTTTCACCGTGAGTCCATTTCATTTTATGGTTGTCTTCCTACCCAAAGTCGTAACTTGTCGCTTAAGCATAGCTATAAATTCAATTTCACCTTTGACATTAAACAACTTGAATTTGCTGCAACTTTCTTCAAAAGCTATGCGTAGCTCTTTTCAGACTTCCTTGAATAAAGGAATAAAGTAAGAAAACCCTCTTCTATTTAAAATCTGATCTAGGATTAAATAACAATGGAAAACGCCTTTAATTATACGACCAAAACATATTTCCTGAAATATTTTAACATAATGTTTAGCTTAAGCCAAATGGAGAACATCAGCCACTGATGATAGCAGCAGGTGGAGGTGGTTTAGGCTTAGGACAATTTGTCGATGATGGCGTTCAACATGGAAAGGGACCACCTCCCCCAGGAAGAAATCCAGTTTCTGGGGTGTCGGTTCAAGGAGATGCTGGTACTTAATTTTTTTATAATAAATTGTCTCGAGTAATGTATTGAACAATGAATTAAGAGGATGCAAATATTTGCAGGCGCTGGTGGTGGGTGGAATGGCTCATCAAACAATAATTCAACCCCGTCAGCTGGAATGCCTCTAATTTTCGGTGGCATTGGTGGCGTGGGGTGTGGACCAAATAATAAAGGCCACGGAGACGGTGGATTCGGAGGAGGTGGTGGCGGATGTCTTACCGGGGGTGGCGGAGGCGGATATATAGGCAAGTTACTCAACATTCTACGAATTTGTTGAAATTACAGTTTTAAATGTAATTAAAACCTGGATCTGTTTCCAGACAAATATTTGTGTAATTAGGAGAAAATAATGAAATTGTTTGAACAGGAGGTAGCACCGGAGGACGAGAGTCACCAAATGGTCAGGGTGGATACTCATTTGCTGCATCTGAACTTCTTCACCTCAGTTTTCAAGCTGGATACAATCAAGGGCCTGGAGAAGTTTTAATTATCCCAGGAATTAGCGGATGTGGCTGTGATTTCCGATGTGTGGTTTTAGATCTACACCGGACAGAAGTCAAATGCTTGTGCCCCCTTGGTTGGCTTCTTGGAAATAATTCCAAAACTTGCGAAAGTATGATATTAAAATTCCTTTTTTTTTACCCGATAATATTTTTGTCGTAAATAATGATACACCTTCTATTTTATGATCCCTTTCTTTTGCAGTGGCAGAAGAATCAGACGTGGCTCATCAGACTTTCATGATAATACTGATAACATTTAGTATCGGGTTAATGTTCGCGCTTTCTGGGCTGTTTCTTCTTCTGTGTAAGTTACTCCGCAATCCGATAAAAATCGAATCTTGAAAATGTAATATCCTATCACAGATTAAAGACTTCCTGATTTGAAGTAGCTAGTATTTCCCTCCGCTTGTTTCCATTCATAAATTAATTACAAAAGTAGCGTCTTGAGGTAATTACATCCGGTGGTGTTTATAGATAATCGATATCAGCACCGGAAGGCATTAATCAGACGACGTCAAGTCATGTTTGGTAATGGAACAGAACTAACTGCACTTCGCGCAGTCTCTGACAGCATGATGACCGAATTTAATCCAAATTACGAATTTGCTGGAAATTTGTACAGCTTCAAGGACCTTCCACAAATACCTCGAGATAATATCTCACTCTTAAAGTAAGTTTTCTCAAATATGATTAATAATGAACTGGCAATCTATGCGTTTAAAAGTATCTTGTGGTTAATGCTTTCTAATTTAGACCACTGGGGCAAGGGGCATTTGGCGAAGTATTCCAAGGTGTTTACAAGTACAGACGAAATGAGGAACATCCTGTTGCTGTGAAAACACTTCCATCCTTATCAACGTCACAAGCAGAAGCTGATTTCATGATGGAGGCTCTAATTATGAGCAAATTCAACCACCCAAATATAGTGCACTTTATTGGTGTCTCCTTTGATAAACATCCTAGGTACATTGTTCTGGAACTGCTAGCTGGTGGGGACTTGAAAAACTTTTTGCGTGAAGAAAGACCTCGTCCTGTAAGTATTTTGCATTTTTACTCTATGTTCAATATTAATTCAAGGGTAGTGACGAGACTCTATTCAATAAATGTAATAGGGGCCTTACTTACCCCTCTACCCCTGTAACAAACCGTAAAAAAACTTCTACCCCCTCCCTCTTACTGTACGTAAATTTTAGTTTCCAGAAATGTTTTGCTAGTTATTGCTAGTAGAATTAGGCAGCGTGTAATAGAACTTTATTTTCAAAGTTCCCTGATTTTTCCTCGAGTAATTTTTCACTTTCCTTGATGTGATATCATTCAAATACATTCAAATACCAGCATTTTGATCTTTCAATATTTCTAACATAGAATTTCTTATAGACGGAATAAAATAGTATTTGAGATACAAGTTAAATTTAAATTAATAATTTATTTTAAACAAAAAGAAGTTTTTTACACTGTAAGAGATGTCTTTTTAACAAAATACTTTAATTTAAAAAAAAATTGAATTTGAAAATAATATTTGAATTTTCAAGCGAAAAAGATACATTCCCAACAAAAAAGTGTCATAATTTATATTTCAATTGAAAAATATGAAATGTATACAACAAAAAAATAAAATTTTTTAAAGAAAAAGAAAAAAAATTCAACAAATAAGATTTTTCACTCAAGAAATGAATAAACGTTTATCTAAATTGTTGAACTTTCAAGCCAAAAGACGAATTTTTTCTACAAAAATTGAATTTTTCAACCAAAAATATTACTTTTTAGCAAGACAACAATTTTTTACGAAACTGATGCATTTTTACGAAACAAACATAAAATTTCATACCAAGAAAATTATTCTTTTACTAAAAAAGGAAAATTTTTAACTGAAAAATTTCAATCTTAAAAAAATGAAAAAGTTAAATTTCTGTTAAAAAATTAATTTTAAACCAAAAAAAGACTTTTAAAAAAGTAAAAATTGAAAGTAAACATAAAACTTTAATAAAAAATTAATGTTTATCAATGTAATTTAACTCTTGCCTAATTAGTTGAATTATCAATTAAAAACGACTATTTTTGAACATAATAATTAAAATTTTACCCAAAGAGATGAATTTGCAATTAAAAATATAAATCTTCAAAAATAAACCGGATCTTACAAGCTAAATAGTTTTCTACTAAAACAGATGAATTTTGAAATAAACTTTTTTTTATTGTCTAATTTTCTTTTAAAAAAGATTTCAGTTGACTTTTCACGATAAAAATATGAATTTTTAAAGAGTAAATAAGTTTCTACAAAAAAAAATTAAATTTTTAATCCAAAAAGACGAATTTTTAATCAAAAAGGATGATTTTTAACTAAATTTTCAATTCTCTACCAAATAGTTAAATGTTTTTCCCAAAAAATATGAATTTTGTCTTAAAACAGATAAATTCATAATAAAAAAACAAAAAAAAACAAAAATATTAAAGAAATTGTTAAATTTGTATCCAAAAAAGATTCTAGTTGATGTTTCAAGATAAAAATAAGATTTTTTAACAAACAAACAAAAAATTCTACGAAGAAAAATGAATTTTATATACAAAACGGCGAATTTTTTAAACCAAAAAGGGAATTTTTAACAAAATAGTTAAGTTATCCACCAAATAGTTGCATTTTTATTCAAGAAAGATAAAATTTGTACTAAGGCAGATGAATTTTTCATAAAAAACGACAACATTTCAGTTCATTTTTCAATACCAAAATATGTATTCTAAACAAAAAGTAAATTTTCTATAAAATAAATAATTTTTCAAGATAACAGTAGATTTTTAAAGGAAAAAGTATGAATTTTAGCAGAAGAGTTTAATTTTCAATCAAAAGTTCCTTTTATATAAAAAATAAAATAAAATTCTTCTTAAAAATGAGAAATTTTGAATTTAAACAAATTTTAATTTTGAATGTTCATCCAGAAAAGATTTCAGTTCTCTTATCAATACCAAAATATTAAATTTAAACAAAACGTAACATTCTTACAAAATAGTTACATTTTCAACAAAACAGCAGAATTTTCAACCAAAAAGTTCAATTTTTATCCACGAAGATATAATTTCTGAAAATCAGGTGAATGTGAAATTCAAAAAAACAAAGTTTCTAGCAAAATAATTGAATTTTTATTTAAGAAATATGAATTTTCTTCTAAAAAAAATTAATTTTTTTTAACTTTAAAAAAATAGTTACACTTTAATCGAAACGAGATTCATGTTCACTTTCTAACGCCAAAATAAGAATTGTAAACAATAAGATAAGTTTCTGCTAAATAGCCCAATTTTTAAGCAAAAAGTATAACTTTTTAAGAATATTCTCAAATTTTCAACCAAACAGTGGAGTTTTTGTCAACTTTCTGAGAAATAGTTTAATTTTTAACAGAACAGTTACATTTTTTCAAGAAAGATGTAATATTTACGCTAAAGAAGAACAAATTTTAAATCCAAAAGATAAATTTTATAACAAAAAATAGTTTTCATCCAAAAAAGATTTGAGTTGTCTTATCAGTAACAAAATATGAATTTTAAACAAAAGATTAATGTTGTACAAAAAGAGTAAATTTTTAATACCAAAAAGACGAATTTTTAACAAAATAGGTAAATTCGCAACCAAAAAGCATGACCTTTTTAAGAAAATTGTTAAATTTTCAACCAAATAAAAAAGTTTATAACTAGAAAGATAATCTTCAGGAAAAAGTTTTTACAAAATTGGCAAAAATTACGTACATAAGTGAAGAACCCCCTCGTGTGACAAATCGTAAAAAACTGCCTCGACACCCCCTCCCCTCCCTTGAGTAGTTACGTAATTTAAGTACGATCCCTCACCTTATTGTCTTCTAGGATCGTCCAACGACTTTAGCGATGCAGGATTTAGTAATGTGTGCCTACGATGTTGCAAACGGTTGTAAATACATGGAAGATGCTCGCTTTATACATCGGGATATAGCAGCTCGAAATTGCCTTTTGACTTCTAAAGGAGCGGCTCGTATAGTGAAAATTGCTGACTTTGGTATGGCCAGAGACATTTATAGAAGCGATTACTACAGAAAGGGAGGTAAAGCGATGCTGCCTATAAAGTGGATGCCACCGGAAAGCTTTTTGGATGGCATATTCACCACAAAAACTGATGTGTGGTAGGTTTATTATATTACACAGAAAACCCCAGGAATAAATTTCATCTTTAAATTGGATAAAAAAAGCTGCAGCACGTTTATCTGTAGAAAGATAGAATTTATTTGACGAAAATATTGATTTGACATTTGTGATATGTCAAACGGCTGCGCCTAGGTTCACTGAAAAAATTTTCTCCATAAATTTGAAAATCCTTGCGGTATTTATTTTTTTAAATCGTCGCACTTTATTTAAATAATTTTAACCAAAAAATCGTTCAGTCCTTTACTTTAGTTGAACAAACTTTTGTTGATTAAACCAACAAATGTATTCTGCAAGTATAGGTGAATGATTTGTTGGTTAAAAACATTCAAATAAAGTTAGACAATTTAAAAAGTTAATACCGGGAGAATTTTCAAATTTATGGAGGACATTTTTCGGTGAACCTAGAAGTGGCCGTTTCACATATCACATATGTCAAATAAATATTTTCGTTTGATAAATTTTATCTTTCGTCGGATAAATGTGCTACAGCGTTTTTATCTAATTTAAAGATAAAGTTTATTCCTAAGGTTTACTGGATATTTATTTAGAAGAGGGCACGGAAAAAAATAGTTTATTAAAAATCCTGTGACTTTGTCTGATAGTCTTCGATATGAGAAAAAATCAATTAAAATTCAAAACCCTGAGTAGTCAAGAAAATGGTTAATCATCATCTGAAAAGCATGTAGCGTTTTAACAGAATCTCAGAGATTGAGCTCGTCAAACTAAGCGACAGCCACTAAAAATCTAGTACGCTATGGCTTTATATTCTCAGAGACAAAAAATCTGAATTCTAAGGGACAGTTTATGAAAATTGAAAACACGATGTCTCAACGAAAAAAAACTAATGGCGCTATCGAAGCACTTAGATCTTGGTTCCAAAATCTCGGCCAAGCATTTTAAGCCAACCTCTTACCAAGTACGGTGAGCCTCAACCTACTACAAACTAAAAGTTGTTGAACTCGATGTTTCTTTAAAGAAGACTATTAATTCTAAATCTTATGAATAATGAGTAATTCTAAAGCAAATCGAAAATTTTGGAGAGACTTAATAAAAAAATGTAATGAGATAGAATTTAGAATTGATTTATACTTATTTCAAAAGGGCTCGATATTCTGTTTTCATTAAATGTAAAAAAAATTGTGGACTATCCAAAGGCAATAAACAATAAAGAAGATTCAAGTGAAAATTTTTTTTTCTTTTCACTAACGTTGATGAAAAAAAAAATTTCTTGAATAAAAAAACCTCCATCAAACGTGCAGTTTTCAATTCATCCAATTCTTTTATAATACTTTCTCGATCAGCTTTAAATTTAGAATAACAGTTTCAGTCTCAAAACTTTTTGTCTGTAAATATTCACAACGTTTAAAATGATCCAGAAGTAATAAGTAATAAAAAAAAGTCAAGTAAAAAAATGCTTTAATAACCTCAATGGCAAACAATATTTTCTGCTATACAAAAACCTCCATAAAATGCACATTTTTCGTTTGATTTGATTCTTTTATATTAGTTTTTAACTCAGCTTTAAATTTAAAATATATGAAAAAAGTGATCTTAAGTTTAAATATTACCTATTTAAAAAAGTGTTCGATACCTTGTTTTTCTTTTGAATATAAAATACTTCAAAATCAGAAGAAAAAGAAATTCTGAAAAGACAAGTCGAGTGCAAGTACTTTCAAGTTGAAAGTGATGTCTCACTGTAGTTGGATGAAAAATGTTTGCTTTCTCTTTGAATTCTTAGTTTTTTTTTTTATTTTAAAAATGTGCAATTGTTAATTTCTGAATCATTCTTTCATAACTCATAATAAATTCTAAATTAAAATTTAAAAAATGCTGCTTTTGACTTCCTTTTACTTAAATATCTTCGTTTAAACAGAGATAATAGTTTTCGAAATGATCAAAAACTGTAAAAATAGTATTTTGAAATTTTTTTTTACGCTTGTCACCTTGTTTTATGCTGCAATATATACTGAAAAGGATAATCACACAGAAAATCTAACGACCAAGTTTGAATGATAGATGTTAAAGTGGAATTTAAAGTTTGACTTACATTATGAATTTTATTTCTTAAATTTCAAAATGTTGGGGTAAAGGATTTCGAAAAGCACTTCTAATTCTCCCCAATTTGACAAGCAGTCTTTACTTTTAAAATTATCTCGCTGAATCTCGTATTATGCAAAATGGTATAAAGTTCAATTTAATGTGATTGAGTAACTGTTTCTATTATAACTAGTAATTCAAAAATAATGTCGATCAGAAAATAAATCCCCTGTCATTTTCCAATAAAATAAAATTCCCGACCTGACAAATATCCTTCCAGGACACAAAATCACAAGCAATAGCACTAAGTAAACAACCCAACAGAGGCAGATTGTGCAAAAACGCGCAACATGCGCGGTGCTACAGAAAGCGTTCACTGCGCATGTAGACTTGCTCAGTGGCTGTCGTCTGAATTCTAAAAGCTCGTATTCTCAAATCTTTTATTACTTATTTTCTACATTCTTTTTCACCAATCACATCAAAATTCGTTCGCCATCAAGGAAAATCTGATAGAGTTTTTAATATAATTTACCAACCTATTGCTTGGATCCCTTTGCTGAAAAATTATTTGATAGTCTCCTAAACTCTAGAGAAATTTTTATAATTTATCAGAAAAGATCGCTTCGTTTTTTAAACACTTTTTAATGGAAATTAAAAGACTTTTTCTCGTGTTTCTGTTTTTAAAAATTAATTGAATTTTTTTCACTAATATTCAAGACAATTCCCTGAAATCTCTGCAGACTTTTCTCTGTATCCAGGAGTCATAGAATAATAACTTAAAATTTATAGGATTATTTTTTTCTGTGTGGCTACTCAAGACATAAAATTCCAAGGTCCAGTGACCATCCTAATATTGCAGAAGTATTTGTTCAATTTTTAAATTTCATTGCAGGGCCTTCGGAGTGCTTTTGTGGGAAATTATGTCATTTGGCTACATGCCTTACACGGGCTGCGCAAATCGAGAAGTTATGTCGATGGTGACAACTGGTGGGCGTTTGGAAAGGCCAGCAGGTTGTCCTGACCCAATTTATGGTGTGATGACACGATGCTGGCATCCTCATCCCGAGGATAGGCCAAGCTTCACCACAATAGTCGAGAGAATAGGATACTGCTTGCAGGTAATTTTCACAGGAATCATAAATTAATTTATGAATTTTCGAATTGAAATCAGTGACTGTCTCAAACTGTCTAATGATTGAAATCAATTTGTCTAATGTTTTATACATAGGACCCCGACGTATTAAATCATCCTATGCCAAATTACGACATTCTACCAGTTTGTGAACGAGAAGTTACTATTATGAGACCAGATCCTGAAACGGAATGTATTAATGTTCATGCTGACGTAAGTATTCCATAAAAATTGACATTATCATTTTATCTAGCTTCAACTGAACAACAAGAATATTTCGATTGGCATTAGAATAGTAGTTTTAGTAAAATTTAAATCAAATGAACTCGATAAACGAAATAATTAAAATTGAAAGGAAATAATTTCACTGCTGTTACTTTGACACAGTCATCACTTTTGTCAACAAATACGACCGCATTGTTACATGTACATTCCAGAAAAAAATCACTTAACTATGCTAATCGTACATCACTCACTAAGCAAGTAAAACTACAGAATGTGAATTTCATCCATAAGGGTCCGTTTAAAAAGTACGTCACGCTGTTTTGAACACTTTTTCCACCCCTCCTCTACTTCGTAACAGATCATCACACAGAGTTTGCCCCCCCCCCCCCTTTCGATTTAAAAAATTAATTTTTAATCGAATTTTTTAACTTCAAAATAAAAAAGGTTAAACTTTAACCACAAACATTTGGATTTTTAACCAAATAGTGGAATCTTCAAGCCAAAAAACAAATTTTTTACAAGAAAGTAAAACTTTGCACCTACGAAGATGAATTTTTAATAAAGTAGATATATTTTCATTTAAAAAAAATTATTAACCAAGCAGTCGCATAGTTGAAGTTTTAAATAAAAAGGTCGAATTTTCAACAAAATAGTTGATTTTTTAACCTTATAGTTGAATTTTTAAACTAAAGGTCGAACTTTTAAACGATAAAGATTCAATTTTAAACAAACTAGGTTGCTCTTTCAACCAAACAGTTGAATTTCTAAATAAAATTATGAATATTTAACAAAAACTTAATTTAAAAAAAAAAAGATTACCTTCAACTAAGTAGTTGAATTTTCAATCGAGAAATGATTAATTCTCAACAAAAAATATAATATTTGATATATGAGCTCAAAAGAGATAATAATTTAAAATAAAAAGCCGTTAAATTTAACCACAAAATATGAAGTTTCAACAAAAAGTATATTTTGAAGCAAACAGTTGAATTGTTAACCATTTTTATGCACGCGTTCCAACAGCCTTAGGCCTGCAGTTCAAAAAATTTAATTTTAACAACAACAAAAAGGAGTCTTTGCACAAAAAAGTTCAATTTTCCACCAGAGATGAACCTTCAGCTAATTAAATGAACTTTTAACAAACTTGTGCAACTTGCAACTAAGCAATTAATTTTTTAATCAAGAAGATTAAAATTTCACCAAAAAAGAAGAATTTTTAACAAAATGAATGTTCAACAAAGAAGTTTCACTTTTAAACAAGCATGTAATTTGAATTTTTAACTAAAAAATATGAATTATCAATTAAAAATTTAATAGTTAAATACTCAACTTAAGAGGCTCAATTTTCAACCTACAATAAAATAGTAAAAATTTTCCATTAAAAATGAATTTCTAACAAAAAGGAAATTAGTTTTTGATAAAATAGTTTAATCTTTATTGTATGAAATTATTTATTAAGAAATTAGATCAAGTGTCTACTAAGCAATTAAATTTTGAACCAAAAAAGAGGAATTCTCTATCAAACATTTAATATTTGATTTTCCAACTAAAAACGATCAATTTTCATCTAAAAATGGATTGGTTCAATTTTCATATAAGAACATCAATTTAAAACTAAAAAAAAAATGATTGTTGACAAAATCGTTCAATGTTCAACTAAATAGTAGCATTTTTTACGAAAATAAATTGATTCTGAAACAAAAATATAATAGTAGACTTTTTAATTAAAAAGAATAAACCTTCAAAAATATAATTGGATTTTCAACCAAATTGTACCAAATGGTAGAATTTTCAATTAAACATGATCAATTTTCAAACAAAAATAGAATATTTAAATTGTCAGTTCAACAAAGTATTTTAACTTTTAAACAAGTAATTTGAATTTATCACTAAAAAATATGAATCCTCAATAAAAAATTTAATAGTTGAATATTCAACTAAGAACAAGAATTTTTAAACCAAAAATAAAATAGTTCACTTTTCAGTCTATTTATATTATTTTTATATAATTCATTCTCAATGAAAAATGTGTAATTTGATTTTTCAATTAAAAACAATCCATTTTCAGTAAAAAATGTATTATTCAAATTTATATTTCAGTTAGACTTTTAACAAAAAAACATGAACTTTCAATAAAAAATTGTTTTTTTTTGTGGTTTTGTATCATATTCAGCGCCCTCCCCCCTCCACTCTCTGGCAATGGGACGTACTTTTTTAACGGCCCATAAGAGAATTGTTTTCGATACTTTGTTAAATATTTCGAAAAACTTGATAACTCACTCAATGAAAGAGTAACAGTAAAAAATGTATGGAAATGGAAAGTACAATGCGGCTACACTTTCGATTTATTCTGATGCTCGCCAGGTCTAGAAAAACAGCTCTGGGCGCTGATGTAGGTTGAGAAAACTTTAGGTTTTGCATGATTTCTGCACAGTTGGACGGATGCGGCTACATGCAACCCAGAGCAAATTTTCGACCCACGACTTATCGCATAGGTAACCCAATTCCTGGCATCGTCTACGCATCGTTGAAACATCCTGTCGATTACGAGAACGAGAACGATAACGACAACATCCAGGAAACCACATTGACATTGCTGGCCGATCAGAAAAACGAGTACCTAAACACCTGCAATCCGCCATCCAAGGACTTGGAAGCCTACGATAATAAAGTAAGAATCAATTAGGGTAGATTTACGAGGTGAGTCTCGACTAAGGAAGAGTCTAGATGTCAAGCCATTTCGCGCGCGGATAGCCCTCGGATGGGTGACCAACTGCGATTTACGGTCGGGTAGTTTATTCGCTGCGTTTTAACTAATTTCAAGCGGGAGGTTTGACGCCGTGGATAATTGTGTGCATTCGGTAGATAGGGTCGAATGTTTGTCTTCAAAAACTGCAGTTTTCCTCTCTCATTGCCAAACTTTCATGCAAAAGCGAGTACTTCTAATAAGGTCGAATGCAGTTCCAGGTTACCACTGGTTGTGATTAAATTCATACAGTGACTGTTCATGCTAAAGGACTTAAATGATACTTTAGCAACAAGGGTGACCCGTATATGAATCTCTTATTTAGTTATATATTAACATATCTCAAAATTTCCCAATCAAAGAAAATTCCCGTCCTAACAAACATCATTCAAGAAAATAAAATCATAAGCAATAGCACTCGGTAAACAACCCAAGAGAGGCATAGTATACAAAACGCACAACATGCGCGGTGATACAGAAAACGTTCACTGCGCATTTAGAATTTTTCAGGGACTGTCGTCTGAATTCTAAAAGCTCGTATTCTCAAATCTTCGATTACTTATTTTCTACATTCTTTTTCACAAATCACGTGAAAATTCGTTCGCCATCAAGGAAAATCCGATAGACTTTTTAATATAATTTACCAACCTATTGCTTGGATCTCTTTTCTTAAAAATTATTTGACAGTCTCCTAAACTCTAGAGAAATTTTTATCATTTATCAGAAAGGTTCGTTTTGTTTTTTAAACACTATAATAAAGTAAGAATCAATTAGGGTAGATTTACGAGTTGAGTCTCGACTCAGGAAGAGTCTAGATGTCAAGCGGTCGAATGTTTGTCTTCAAAAACTGCAGTTTTCCTCTCCTCTTGCCAAACTTTCATGCAAAAGCGAGTACTTCTAATAAGGTCGAATGCAGTTCCAGGTTACCACTGGTTGTGATTAAATTCATACAGTGACTGTTCATGCTAAAGGACTTAAATGATACTTTAGCAACAAGGGTGACCCGTATATGAATCTCTTATTTAGTTATATATTAACATATCTCAAAATTTCCCAATCAAAGAAAATTCCCGTCCTAACAAACATCATTCAAGAAAATAAAATCATAAGCAATAGCACTCGGTAAACAACCCAAGAGAGGCATAGTATACAAAACGCACAACATGCGCGGTGATACAGAAAACGTTCACTGCGCATTTAGAATTTTTCAGGGACTGTCGTCTGAATTCTAAAAGCTCGTATTCTCAAATCTTCGATTACTTATTTTCTACATTCTTTTTCACAAATCACGTGAAAATTCGTTCGCCATCAAGGAAAATCCGATAGACTTTTTAATATAATTTACCAACCTATTGCTTGGATCTCTTTTCTTAAAAATTATTTGACAGTCTCCTAAACTCTAGAGAAATTTTTATCATTTATCAGAAAGGATCGTTTTGTTTTTTAAACACTATAATAAAGTAAGAATCAATTAGGGTAGATTTACGAGGTGAGTCTCGACTCAGGAAGAGTCTAGATGTCAAGCAGTTTTCCTCTCCCCTTGCCAAACTTTCGTGCAAATGCGAGTACTTATAATAAGGTCGAATGCAGTTCCAGGTTATCACTGGTTGTGATTAAATTCATACAGTGATTGTTCATGCTAAAGGACTTCAATGATACTTTAGCAACGACGGTGACCCGTGTATGTATCTCTTATTGACCGGGATTTAAAATAAAAAACCACCTTAAAATAGTTCTTAACCGCAGCGCAACGGTACTTGAATGGTCCAGCATAAGAAGATAATAATAATACGGGTCGACCATAAACTATAGATTACCAATTTTTAGATTTTTATCCCCCCCCCCCCCCTGACCCCTCTCGTTATAAACTACAGTTTTGTCTCACCACCTCCTCCTGAAAATTAACATGACAAAAAAATTTTACCAAAACAGAGGAAATAGGGTGATTTTTAACGGAAATAGAGGCAGAGTAGGAAAATAAATTGTTTTCAAATAAAATAATGTAAATACCATATTGAATTCAATATGAAACACCTTAAAACTTCAAGCTTTCAAAGAGAAATATATTGCAATTTCAACAAAATAATTAAATTTTTTAATCCAAGAAGATTTTCTAACAAGAAAGATCAATTTTGTATCTAAAAAAACGAATTTTCAACCATTTGAATTCAACCAAAAAAGACGAATATTTATCCAAATAGTTGAATCCTCAACTAAAAAGATGAATCTTCAATAAAGAAGATGAATTTTCTAACCAAAGCTGAATTTTCTACCAAATATTTACATTTTTAACTTATAAAGGATAGATTTCCAACTAAACTTAAAATAGTTAAATTCAGATAAAAAAATCCTTTTTTTTAGAAAAAACAACTAATTTTTAAACAGTCAAATTCAACAAAATATGACGGATTTCCCCAAGATGTTTTTTTTCCGTTTAAAAAAGACTAATTTAAAAAAAATGCATTAATCTTCAAGAATTTCTAAATTTTGAAACCAGAAAGACAAATTATGCATAACACAGTTGCATTTTCAAGCCGAAAATGTTATTTTTTGACATAAAAATTTACATTCTATGGTATAATTAAACTTTTTATAGAAATAGTTTAATTCTTAAGGCAATAGTTAGAATTGTCAACAAAAAAAGCTCTTTTTCAACCGAAAAGCATGAATTTTAATTAGAAAAATTAATTTTCTAATAAAAAAAATCTTCGACAAAAAAATGAGCTTCTTACCAAATATTTGAATTTTTAACTGGAGAAAATCAATTTTTAACTATAAAAGGAATAGTTACATTTTAAGAATATTCATTTTCATTCATTCTCATAT
>JAAAKG020049659.1:0-18452 GCA_010014905.2 Druon quercuslanigerum
GTGTGGGAGGTGTGTTAAGGAATAGGAAGAGGGTGAATGAAAAAATGTAAACCCTTAGGGGACACATTAGAAGCTTCAACTACTAAACATTATACTCCAACTTGTCCCGTTATTCCATAATTTTAATTTGTTTATATTCAATGCAGGTGTAATTTAGGCGAAAAATGTTGGTAAATAAAACGTTATTGTACCTTCTGTCCTTTTTCAAAAATTTTCATTTTTTTGCTTTTACATATTTTTATAATTAGAGTTTATAACAAACTTTGAAATATTTTTTCGGTAAACAATTTTTGTCGTTTAATTTTTATCGTCTCCTATGTTCTTTTTCCAAAAAATTATTTTGAAAACCTATCTAAAAATGATTTACAAATTTATAAATATTTCTAGCGTGAACAACTTTATTCTGTTAATTTAAGTTCAAACCTTGTGTCGGATTTCGAAAAAAATAATTTTCTAATTTTTAATGTTATTGTTTGCGTTAAAAATGAAAACTACGGGTCCTCTCAAAAATTATTCATGAAAAATTTGAATAATTTTTCGCTATTTTTTTCGAGCGCTACTTTTGTCTATTTTTTCGTAGCTTGTGCCGTTTGTCCAAAACTTAATTTTTTTTTATTTTTAATGTTGTTTTTTTTTACGGTTAAAAAAAAACTATGCTTCGAATCAAAATGTGTTTTTAAACAAATTTTTATATCTCTTTAGGGCGCTAAATTTTAGTTAATTTGTTTTATTAGTATCGTGCACAGTTTGAACGAAAAATAGAATTCTTTATTTTTCTTTATTTTAACTTTTTACTAAATTTAAAAAAATGTTATGATATTCTTATTAGGCTTTTAAAAATCAATGTTTTATTTCGTTTGACTTTTTTCATACCATGCGTTGTTTGGCTTAAAATTTTCATTTTCTTTTGTTTTTTTGGGTTTTGAAAATGATATATCTCTAATAATTTTCATTTGATAGAACAAATTCATAAGAATAAATTGTTTGACTTTCCGAGTACTATAAACCGCTGTACATAGAATTTAAATAAATATTCTCAGATATTTTGATAATGTGTTCTATTTGCATCCAAAATATCTGGTTTACGAAATCTTTCTTGCTTTTTTGTTCCTAAAAAAGTGTGCCAAAGCAGAATCCAATCTGACCAATATTTCAAAGTTTTAGTGCCTACAGAGTACAGACTATAGAGTACAGACAGACAGGCTGACAGACACCTTCGTAGAAATCATTTTTTCTGACTTAGGGGGTCTCAAAATGTGGAGATTTAATGAAAATCGACAAACTGGAATTTTACATGAAACTAATATCTTCTCATTTGGATGTAAATGAGAATGTTAAATTAATTTAATTAAATTAGTATCGAAGTATAATTAACTAATTTTTTAATACATTGGTTGGTTTTAAGATATAAACTGATAAAAAACCATGGATTTTGAAGCTAAATGAAAAATAAATAAATAAACTAAATTAAGAAAATGAAGCTTTTAAAAACGTGTTAAAAAAATTCTTGTGGATTGATTTCTATATCCTACAAAATTTTCCTATTAACATAAACTTCATTCCTGTGAAACATTTTCAAAAAATTTTTAAGTTAAAAAAAATTTGTTGGGTCCCAAATAGAAGAGGGCATTTATTACAAGCCTTTATTAATCATCGCTTTTGGCTAGTTGTCATTATTGAGCCAAACAGCGTGACAGAAGCAAAAAAAGTCTAAACCAAAAATCGTAGGATTTTAAATTTCCGCTTTTTGATCAAACCCGTTTTTTTAAATAGACAGATAAACGCTTCTTTCTTAACATATTGGTCTTAAAAAATTGATATGCTTAAAATTACATTTTTTCAATTTTTTAAAATTATAATTACATTTTCAAACTGGAAGGTTATTTAGATGTAAGTATGAAAACTTTATATCAACATAGCTAAAAAAAAAACTTTGAAAATACTCAACAAATTTTTCATATCTAAATAATAGAACTGGCAGTTTCAAATTTAAATGAATTATACCTGAAATTTTTTTAAATAAAGAAAACTAAAAAAAAATGTAACGCTTGGATTATTTCAACAAGATACTTATAACATACATTTTGTAATAGATCAACTCTATTCGAAGTCAGGTAGGTTCTACAAGAATAGCCGCAGTATCTCTTATTGAGGAAATTTTTTTATTCGATACGGAAATTGGGTGACATGAATTTTTTTTGATTCCGAAGAAAATCTCTCAAACAAGGCACAATATTTCTAAGATTGTTTCAAAAGAAGGTTCTAAATGTCATCGAGATACATATCCTTTCTTGCACAAATTATGATTGTAAAAGAAACTCCTATCTTCCAAAGAACACTCTTAAAACAAGTTAAACGCTTCGCTTAAATCTAGGCCTATCAGAATTTTGGGTTATTTTTATGACAAAAAAAATAGCAATATTCAACAATTCTTAAGAACTACCCCTAAGACACTTAACGAACCCTATCTTTAACTGGCTTCAAGTGAAACAGACAAAACAAATTAAGATAAAAAGCAATTACCCAAGACACCTTCCTAAGACTCTAGTTATTGTTATTGTCTTGTAAGGCTGGTCTTTGTAGTTTCCGTATCACTAAATTTGAAATACTATTACGCAATACCGTTTATTTTTAAACCTTGGTATAACAGGGTAAGGGGGAACCATTACCGCAAACGGGCCGAATAGTTTAACCAACAGTATAGTCGAGCCTTTTGAACACCCGGCGCTTGTGGCACAGTTCCGCGCATGCGCAGATCAAGGAAATGTCGCACCATATTTTGGAGCGAATGATCTTCGTAAGTTCGGGGTAATCAGTCCCCCAATCTGGAGTAGACGTCACTTTTCCTTGACCAATTATTCATTTGCGTTGATCGTTTAAATTAAAATATTGTTCTTTTAATCTTTTAATAGTGTAACATACACTATTTTATGAACAGAATAAAATTGTTATTTCAAAAACAAATTTTAAAAATTATTTTGAACAAAAAAATCTTTTCCACTATAAAAGATAGCTTTTCAAAAAATACTTGAATTTTTTAAACCAAACAGGGACATTGCCAACAAAATGTATCATGGTTCATATTTCAGCAGAAAAAAATTAGCAAAATTTATTTACAAAAAAAAAAAGATTTGCATAGCCAAAGAGACGAATTTTCAACCAATAAAGATTTTTCACTCAAGATAGAGGTGAAATTTTATCAAAATTTTACATTTTTTAGCGCAAAGATGATTTTTTTTTGTGTGAAAATTGTATTTTCAAACAAAAAATAGGATTTTTCAGAAAAAATTAATTTTTCACGAAACTGATACAATTTTACACAAAAAAAACAGAAATTTCAAAACGGGAAAATGTGGTTTTTTACTCGCAAAGGACAACCTTCAACTGAAAAAGATGAATCTTAAAATAAGTCCTTTCTACTTTAAAAGATAGCTTTTCAAAAAATACTTAATTTTTTTTAAACTAAAGAGGTACATTGCCGACAAAATGTATCATGGTTCACATTTCAACAAAAAAAATTAACGAAATTTATTTACAAAAAAAAAAGAGTTTTATACCCAAAGAGACAAATTTTCAATCAATAAAGATTTTTCAATCAAGACAGAGGTGAAATTTTATCAAAATTTTACATTTTTTAGTCAAAACATGATTTTTTGTGTGTTAAAATTGTATTTTCAAACAAAGAATAGGATTTTTCAGAAAAAAAATTAATTTTACACGAAACTGATGCAATTTTACATAACAAAACTGACATTTCAAAACGGGAAAATTATTTTTTTTACTCGCAAAGGACAATCTTCAACTGAAAAAGATGAATCTTAAAATAAGTCTTTTATACTTTAAAAGATAGCTTTTCAAAAAATACTTAAATTTTTTAAACTAAACAGATACATTGCCAACAAAATGTATCATGTTCATATTTCAACAAAAAAAATTAACGATATTTATTTACAATAAAAAAGAGTTTTATACCCAAAGAGACAAATTTTCAACCAATAAAGATTTTTCAATCAAGATAGAGGTGAAATTTTATTAAAATTTTACATTTTTTAGTCAAATGATGATTGTTTTTGTGTGAAAATTGTATTTTCAAACAAAAAATAGGATTTTTCAGAAAAAAATTAATTTTTCACGAAACTGATGCAATTTTACACAACAAAACTGACATTTCAAAACGGGAAAATTATTTTTTTTACTCGCAAAGGACAATCTTCAACTGAAAAAGATGAAAATCTTAAAATAAGTACTTTCTACTTTAAAAGATAGCTTTTCAAAAAATACTTAAATTTTTTAAACTAAAGAGGTACATTGCCAACAAAATGTATCATGGTTCATATTTCAACAAAAAAAATTCACGAAATTTATTTACAATAAAAAAGATTCTTATGCGCAAAGAGAAGAATTTTCAACCAATAAAGATTTTTCAATCAAGATAGAGGTGAGATTTTATCAAAATTTTACATTTTTTAGCCAAAAGATGATTTTTTTTGGTGTGAAAATTGTATTTTCAAACAAAAAATAGGATTTTTCAGAAAAAAATTAATTTTTCACGAAACTGATGCAATTTTACACAACAAAACTGACATTTCAAAACGGGAAAATTATTTTTTTTACTCGCAAAGGACAATCTTCAACTGAAAAAGATGAAAATCTTAAAATAAGTACTTTCTACTTTAAAAGATAGCTTTTCAAAAAATACTTAAATTTTTTAAACTAAAGAGGTACATTGCCAACAAAATGTATCATGGTTCATATTTCAACAAAAAAAATTAACGAAATTTATTTACAATAAAAAACATTTTTATACCCAAAGAGACGAATTTTCAACCAATAAAGATTTTTCAATCAAGATAGAGGTGAAATTTTATCAAAATTTTGCATCGTTAAGACGAAAGACGATTTTTTAAAAATAAAAATTGTATTTAAAAAAAAAATAGAATTTTTCAAGGAAAACTTAATTTTACACGAAACTGATGCAATTTTACACAACAAAATGAAATTTCAAAGCGGGAAAATACTTTTAATTAGTCGCAAAGGAGAAACCTCAACTGAAAAAGATTAATCTTGAAATAGGCTTTTCCACAAAATAGTTAAAATTTTAGTTGAAGAGATGAACTTTCAACTAAAAATATAAATCTTTAACAAACAAATTATTTCTTAATAAACTGATTCAATCAAATCTTTAAAGAAAAATAGTTAAACGCTTAGGCAAATAAGATTGATTTTTAATGAAAAAGTGCTGTTTTCATTTAAAAAATATAATTTCTACTAAAACAGATCACTTGCTAAATAAAAAAAAAATGTAATACCTGCGTTTTCTATTTTATAAAAGATTTCAATTGACTTTTCACTATCAAAATATGAATTTTTTAATTAGATATATGTTTCTACGATAGAAATTTAATTTTGAATCCAAAAAGACGAATTTTAAACCAAAAGTGATTTTTTTCCTAAACTAGATAACATTTTTAATAACAGATACATTTTTATTAATTTTTTTTTTTGAATAGCTGAACTTTTAATCAAAAGAGATTCCGGTTGACTTTTAAAGTTAAATTTAATTTAAGTTAAATTTTTAATCCAAAAGACAAATTTTTTTAAGCCAAAAGTATGAATTTTAAACATCATTTGGCCCCAATTGGGCAATTTTGGGCCCAATCTATCTAAACTTTTTACTTTAGGATTCATTGTTTTAGTTGAAAATTTATCTTTTTGGTTAAAAATTCAACTGTTGCAGTTAAAAATTAATTTTTTCAAGTAAAAATTTTAACTATTTCAAGGTTTTTTTTAAATTAATATTTTTTTAATAGAAATTTGAAGTATTTGTTTCCAAATTCATTTAATTTACAACTTTTTGCATTAAGGAGGAAAAGTGATGGCAACTTTTTTGGATTTTAGCGTTCTTTTTTTAATTATAGCTCATTTAATTCTGCAAAGACCAAATTATGCCCATTTTACTACATTTGTTTCTACGAATAACAGTAAAAGATTTTTTATAACAAATTAATAACTTTAGAGACATTTAGAACACTGCTAATATTAAGGAAATTTGTAACTTTTATTTGCGTTTTTTTATGAATTTATGCAATTTTGCAATATGAATTAACGCAATTTTTACAGTATTTGTAATGCTTAATATTAGAATTGCATGACAAAATTGTTCAATTCTAAATTATTTGAATATAAAAAAAACGTTAAAAATAAAACAGTTTAACAATATTTATTTACTATTAAACATCATTTAAAAATGGTAAAGCTCATGAACCCTTTAATTTTTCATTTGTAATCTAAGTCATTTAATATACTTTCAAAAAAAACTCATCATATGCCATAAAGTATAACCGACCCAATCTATGATAATACAAGTTAATTTGTTATTTTTTGGTTATAATTTTAATAATATTTCAATTTATACTTCTCTTGACGATCAGTTGGACAACGATTAAAAAGCAGGCAAAAATAAAATTAGTGAATCAGAAATTAAGGTTGGGCCAGCTTAGCCTCGTATCTATCAAATGGTAGAGGGGATGGTTCTTAGATCGGGAATATTTTAACTATTTACATTTTTAAGTATAGATAAATTAATAATCCAAGTGAAAATTACAAATTTTTATTTTATTTTAATACAGAACTCTTAAATTACGAAGTCGTTATTAGGAAAAAAATTGAAGGGGAGGAAACAATTGATTTAGAGTGACGACAAGATTAGTGACAACATGGCGTAATTAATATTCTAAAATAAAATACGATCTTTTGTATAGTTTTCCAAGAATAGAAAATTGGCTATACCGAAATCTATTATGGAATTTTACCCTATTCTTTGGAGGTTACAATACAAAATTTCTCAGCGGAACTCGATAGGGCAAAATACGGCTTAATAATAAAAACACTAACTTAAAAAAAGAACTTTGGGAACATTTGATGAAAGTACGAGCAATCGTTATAAAGGATTATTCACAAACGAAATGAGAACATATCAAAACATAATGGGGACCATGAAAAAATGGATAAAGGACAATATAAAAAAAAAACAGTGTAATCACATACGATTAAAGAAAACACAATATACACAAATCATAAAATCCGAAATAAGCGAAACATAAATCAATCCAATCAAGGATATTTCAAAATTATTTTGCATAGAAATTAAATTAAATTATAAATCGAGACAAAAAACGAAGAGGCCACATTATTTTTAAGGAATTTCCTTATGGCAAATTGAAATAATATTTTACCGAACGGAGTGGACACGCAGATCTCGAAGTTGTTAGACTTTACAAAACAATAGTAAAATCGGACACCACTTTTGGTCTTTGCAATTAATTAAAACTGTTAGCACGTGCTGCTCCAGAAGCTGCTCGACAAAAGAAGAACAATTTGTTTCGGCGTCGTTTTCTTCTTTGACAAGCGGGTTGTTCCTGATTGGTTGAAATGGGGCCTTGCGATTGGCATTACTAGGGAGTGTTGATACAGACGAAAGAGGCTCTTAGGGATGTTAATATAAGGAAAATTATGTGTCCACAGAAATAATCTCTTCTGAATTTGGTGATAATTTGGCCACCAATTCGGTTGAAATGATATTGATTTAATATCCAACACATCCTCTCCGAGGTATATGAAGAACCAAGCTGAATACTAAAATTCCTACCAAAGCTTAATCCAAATTAGAAAGCATAGCACCAGGAAAGTCTTTAGTAATATTCGGGCATGAGCTAGGGTGGTCCCAATCGCACTTTCGGAAATCGACAATAAATCTTTCCAAAAAAACAGATCATGAATTTCGTTCCGAGGCGAATAAGTTATTCAGGAAATCATCTGCCGGAAGAAAAATTGAATCCTAGTAGCCTTTCAAGATGTTCAATAAGTATTAAGGTATGCCCAGAAGGACAGAAACAGGTTGGTACACAACAGTATGTTCGGCGGAAAAATTTGAAATGGTTGGAGTCACTACATTTGACAATAACGTCCCATTTGTTTTTTGAAGTCTCTTCTCTTATTAGTTCTGGTGGGTTAAGGATTCTTCAGGATTGTCTCAATTTCGATTGGTATATGTAATAAAAAATGGAAAACAGGCAGAATCTATTCTGAACCTTAAAATATCCTAAATAATAAAACCAAATCTTGGAGAACCACACCGCTTCTGAATTGGCGGCAGCGAAATAACGAAATTATTTCAAATGAAAAACACTAAAATAGTCTGAATGAAATTTAAGGAATCTGTGACTTGCAAATAAATTGTATCATCACAATTTATATTTCCCCTCTTTCATAGACTTTGTGTAATTAAAATTTCTTAAATATTTATAAGTTTGGAGTCCCATATCTTTTTATTTCTGGAAAATATAAATTAAGTACAATAAGAGAACGGTGGGTAGTTAAGATATTTTTTAATCCTTTACAACCGGGGGATGTAATTTAATTACCAATCTTCGCCTTGTTGAAGGTTCCCCCAATTCATCTACATCTATAGGATTTGTTTGTGATTGACCACGTGGTTGAAAACTGGTGGAGGCTTCCGCATTTTCACCTTCATCAAAAGTTACTTTTCTTGATCGCCCAGTTATCTGTCTTCCTCTTTTTATTGGTGGGGGTAAAACAAAACTCTCTCCTGTAGGATAAAAATAATCCACAACCAATTCAGCTCCCGTAGGTTCTCCGTCTTCACCCACATCGTACCACCAAAATTTAATGTTGGCTACATCGGCTAGATATCTTTTCTTATTTTGATAACCAAACTTATTTCCAGTTTGGGGTTGAATTGCATGCACCTTCTTCTGCTCAGTATCTACGAATACATCAAATTTATGCTTAAGATGAACAATGAGCCATTTGTCTGGAGAAACTTGGAACGCTCGTGAACCTTAAAAATTAAAGAAAGATTCGTATATAAACAAAAAGGAAATTAAGTTTAGAATTAAAGACTAAACAATTTCGAATTAACGGCTTGTTATAAATGGGTCACGTGACAAGATTCCTACCTCATCGTAACTTTTTCATTTCCTAACTTATTTTCCCACGAAGCGTAACATCAAGTTGAAAATTTGGGATAAACAATAAGAAGCACTAAGAAAGGGGGTTCTTTTTCTAAAATTTAATAATTGTAAAAAAGAAGAAAACAATAATAAAAAAAATCTTTTTTCATAATTATTTAAATTTAGGACCAGAGGCTCCTTTCTAAGTGCTTATTATTTAGTATCCCAAATTTTCAACTTGATGTGGCTCTTCGTATGAAAGTTAGTTAGGAAATAAAAAAGTATCGGTAAAGTAGAAATCTGGGTACATCCCCCACTCTTTATATAGCCTTAAAGATTACAACAAATCTAGTTTGGTATTCTTCAAGAGTTGCAAGATAAAAAATATATCTTTTCATAATCTCTTATTTTTAATCAACAGTTTTATAAAGCTTCGCATAATAATAAGTGATTTAAATTGTCAGAATTATGCAATTTTATGGAAAAAATATATCAAAGTTAAACATTTTAAGTTTATTTGAGACCAAATGAAGAATCATTTAGAACAGGAGAATCTTAAATAATAATGAAAAAGGAACAAGAAATAGTGATTCTTAAAAATACGGATGATGCAGCATTTTTTCGATTGTTTTTTTTTAATTCATAAAAATAATATTTGAGAAATCACAATTTTTCCTACTTTAAAATTCCCGAAAATTTAAATACTGAATCCAAAATTTTCTCAAATATCAAATATTCAATACTTTGAATATCCAGAAACTAGAAAATCCTAGAATTATAATATCTTAAATTACAGCAAAAAAAATTTTTTAATATCATTGATTTAGTTGCTCAGATTTTTAGATAATATGTAGCTAATTTTAAATAATAGCATATTATACGCCTATGAGAAGAAGAGGGAATTTTTTGACAAGTTTATCTTTTCAGTCATTTTTTAAATATTAAATTAAATTTTTTAAACATCAAATATTAAATCATTTTAAGTAATTTTTAAATATTAAAATTTCTTTAAATATCAATAAATTATCTGAAAACTTATAACAATTTTCAGTCATTCATAATAATTTTACAGGTGAACATGGTAAATTACAATAAATGACTAAAAATTTAATGTTAAACATTTTTAAAAATATCTGGAATGTTTTGAACTTTTTTTGGTAATTTATGGTAATTTTACAGGTAAATATTGTAAGCTACCATAAATTACCAAAAATTCTATTTTAATTTTGAATATATTTTTAATATAACAGGTAATTTACGGTGACAACATAAATTACCCATTATTAAAATTTTTAATGTCTATAACTTTCCGGGAATTCGTTGGGTCAATTATGGTAATTTCACAGCTAAATATGGAAAATTACTAAAAATTAACAAAAATTCAGTTTTAAACAATTCTATAAATTTTTGGAAAAGCAGACAATTTTTTGGTAATTTGTGGCAATATTATGGGTAATTTATTGACACTGATAAATTGATCAAACTTCAATTAAAAAATATCTATTAATTTTCGGAAATTAATGGATATTTACGCTTATCTATGGTATTTTTACAGGTAAATATAGGTAATACTATAAATTATACAAAATTCTATTTTAAATATTCATATAAATTTCCGGAAAATAAGGTCATTTTTTGGTAATTTGTGATAATTTTATGGGTAATTTTTAAAAACTAAAGTTAAAATTATTATTATTATTATTATTATTAATAAATTACTAAATTTATGGAACATTTACAGGCAAATCTGTTGAATTTATGAAGTTTTTAGGTAATTTTTGCTACTAAAATTTAAAAAAAATTAAGTAAATAAAAATAAAATGTAACGTTTTAGCAGTTCAAAGAAATGCAAATAAACTTAAAATAAGTTTCATTAAAAATTCTGGACTTTTGATGATTGTGGAAATTAAAGTTAGTTTTAATTTAAAAATCTTTGAATTTGCATAATTTTTGTATGTAGAGCATCAAAGCTGCAGAATTTATTAGCGTGACATTCAAAACTTTGAAAAATTATTAATTTTTACTTTTAAAAATGATAAACTTTTTAATTTAAAATATTTGCTGTAAAATGTTCTGCAATATTGTTAATCAATCCTCAGAACTTCCGATTGCCGATTGGGTGCTTTCCCATTAAGCTATTAGAGAGAAGTGAGAAGAAACTTTTTCAGAAAAAATTAATTAAAAAATTAAAAAAAAAAAAATTATTTTATACTAGTTATAAATGACGTTAAGAGTTTTCTATTATTTGGAGAAATAATTTAATCGATAGTTTCTGAAAAAAGATTCTTCTCTAGATGTCCGCCCAGCAAACGGGAGGTTCTGTGTTTCGATTTCAAGTCCAGGAAAGTGAGAGGATTTTTTTTGTTTGAAAAATTTAATTTTATACTTTCGAAAATTTATTTGTTATTTTGTCAGAAATGACGTTAAGTATCTTCTGTTATTTGAACAGTTAACATAATCGATAGTTTTTATTTCTATTTTCACGGTCTTTTCAAGAAAATTTGTGAAGAATTGTTATGGTAGGGGGGTGGGGGTCCTTCACTTATGCACGTTATTTTTGCAAATTCGCAAAAAATTTCTCGTGAATATTATTTCTTTTAGTTATAAATTTTATTATTTGGTTAAAAATTTAACAATTTTCTTTAAAAGACATCCTTTTTGTTTATAAATTTAACTGTTTTTCTGAAACTTTATTTCTGATGGTTTAAAAATTTAGTTCATTGCGTGAAAAATTAACTATTAATACATTAACTACATTAATTAATGAGCTAACTGAAATCTTTTTTGCATGCAAACTAATTTTTTATAAAAAAATTTGTTTTTGTGATGTAAAATTTTATCTTTTTCAGAATAAATGTTGCAATTATTTCCTATGAAATTTACTTTATGTTTCTAATTCCTATTTTCGTGTTGAAAAATCGATTGAAATCTTCTTGGATGAAAATTCCACTTTTTTCGAAAATTTTTATTTTTGATTTAAAGTTCACCTGTTTTAGTAGAATTTTCATTTTTCTTGGACAAAAATGCAACTGTTTGCTTGAAAATTTATAAATATTCTTAAAAATTCCTGCCTTTTGTTTAAAAATTGGACTATTTATCAGAAAATTAATTTATTTTTTATAATTTTTATTTTGGTTTTGGAAAGTAAAGTATCTTCTTTGGATAAAAATTTAACTATTTTTTATATTTTCTTTTTGAATTTATTCGTTTCAGAAGAAACTTTATATTTCTAGACGTCAAAAATTTCCTTTTTGCTTGAATTTAATATTTTCGTATTGAAAAGACAACTGCATGAAAATTAAACTTTTATTATTTTATTATTATTTTTATTTATTTATATTTATTTATTTATTGTTTTGTTATTTATTTATTTTCTGGATGAAAATTTTTTAAGAAAAGTTGCATCTTTCTTGCATAAAATGGCAACTGTTTGATTGTAAATTGTACTGTTTTGTTAAAAATTTAACTACATTGTAGATTATTTACTTTTTGATAAAAATTAATATTTGGTTTTGATAAATGAAATAAAATATTTTCCGAATGAAAGTTAGCTAAAAAATGCGTATCTTTTTATTTGAAATTTATTTGTTATACTACAAGTTTCATCCCTCTTGGATAAAAATGAAAGAATTTGTAGACTTTTATTCAATGCTTTGTGGGAAATTAATCCTTTTTATTTGAAAAAATTTGTTTTGGATTAAAAATTAAGCGTTTTTTATAGAAACTTATTTTATGTTAAATGCAACTAATAGTAGAGAATTTAAAGATTTTGTTTAAAAGTCATCCTTTTTGGTTAAAAAATCGTCTTTTTGGATTAAAAATTACATTTTGTTCGTAAAAAAACATGATTTCTGTATAGAAATTTATATTTTGAACAGAAAATTTAACTTATTTCGCAAAATTAATTTTTTTATTTATAAATTCGCCTGTTTTAGTAGAAATATCTTTTTTTTTCGTGAAAATGCAACTTTTTGGTAAAAAATTATTCTTTTCTTGAATATTCAACTGTTTTAATAACAGTTAACAGTTAACGACTTTGGTAAAAATTAAACTACATTGTTAAACATTTATTTTTTTGACGAAAGATTATGTCTTTGGTTGGGAATTTAACTGTTAAGTCGACAAGACTACAGATGAAATTTAAAAAGTCTTCTTTTTTAGCTGAAGTAATTATTTTCTTGGTTTCAATTTTATGTTCTTTGGATAAAAGCGGATCAGTTTCGTGGAAAATTAATTTTATGCTGAAATGTCATAATTTGGATTAAAAAATCAATTTTTTTAGAAAAAATTCGTCTTTTGGCTACGGGGTTTAATAATTTAGATAAAATTTCATTTCTTTAGTCAGTGAATAAACTTTATTTGTTAGAAATTCGTCTTTTTGGATTTAAAATTCTTTTTGTTCATAAAATTCATCTTTTTAATTCGGAATTTATCCTGTTAGGTTGATAATTTAACTATTATGGTAATAATTTAACTATTTTCTTGAAAGTTCAAATATTTTATTAAATCTTTGTTAAATCTTTTGTTAAATATTTTACAATATAGAAAAGACATTTTTTGTTTGAAATAAATCTAAAAATTTTAAATTTGTACCTGAAACACTGTTTTGTTCCGTTTATAAAAGATTTAATGTTAAAAATATTGCAAAATAAAAACCTTTATATTAGAGTAATAACAATCAAGAAAATAGCAAACCCAGTCTATTTGTAACGTTTTTTCACAGGGGGAGGGGGATCTCAAAGGAGTCAAAGAATTCACGGAATTCACAGAATTCCAGAAATTCACACTATGTACGGAATACGAAAAATTCACGCGATTTAAAGAATTCATGAATTCCCGGAATTTAGGGAATATAGAGAATTAATTTAATAAACCTAAATTAAGGAATTGGAGGAATCGAAGGATTTCAAGAAATTAAAGGAATTCCAGGAATTAAAGGAATTCGAGGAATTAATGAAACTCATAAAATTCACGGTATTTTCAGAACAACAAAAAAATTCATACGATTCAAAGAATTCATGGAATTCCCGGAATTCAGGAAAAAAGGTAATTTTTATAATGCACATAATTCATGGAATTGAAGGAATCGAAGGATTTCAAGAAATTAAAGGAAATCCAGGAATTTAAGGGATTCAAGGAATTCATGGAATTCATGAAATTCACGGTATGCACGGAATACAAGAAATTCACGGGATTCAAAGAATTCATGGAATTCCCGGAATTTAGGGAATTCATGTAATGCTCATAATTCAAGAAATTGAAAGAATCAAAGGGTTTCAAAAAATTAATGAAATTCAAAGAATTGAAGGAATTCGAGGACTCCATGGAATTCATGAAATTCACGGTATGCGCGCAATACAAGAAATACAGGGAATTCATGTAATGCAGATCACTCAAGGAGTTAATGAAATCGAAGGATTTCAAGAAATTAAAGAATTCCAGAAATCAAAGGAATATCGAGGAATTCATGGAATTCATAAAATTCAAGATATGTACAGAATTCGAGAAATTCATGCGATTAAAAGAATTCATGAAATTCCCGGAATTCAGATAATTTACGGAATTCATGGAATTTACATTGTTCAAATAATTTAATACAGTTGCGGAATTGACGGATTTCATTAAATTCACAGAATTTACGGAATTAAAAATATCAGGGAGTTGAAGGAATTTACGTAATTTACAGATTTCAATAAATTCAAGGAATTCGCGGAATTCAAGGAGGTCACGATATCAAAAAAATCGATTAAACTTAATTAATTTAATAAATTAAAGAAATTTACGAAATTCCTGGACTAAATCGTAAAATTTAAGGAAATTCTGAGATTTATGAAATTCAATAATTTAGTGAAACGTAAGGAATTCATGAATTCCAATAAGTTAATAAAATTCATGAAATTCAATAAAATTCCAGCATTTACTGAATGTTTGGAATTATTGGAATTTAACAAATTTCTTGAATTTCATAAATTCTGTAAACTCCTTGAATTACTTGAATTTCTTGAGTTCCTGAAATGATTTGAATTACGTGAATTTCTTGAATTCCTTGAAATTTTTCAATTCCATGAATTCTGCGAATACCATGAATCCCACGAATTCCGCGATTTCTTTGAATTCCGTGAACTCCCTGAATTTCGTAAATCAAGCGTCTTTCGTGAATTCCCAATATATAATGAATTACGTATATTCCATAAATTTTAGGAATTCAATAAATTCTATGAATTCCATTTTTTCCGAAAATACAGACAATTCTGTGATTGAATTAAATTCCTTTATTTCCGTGATTTTATTGAATTCCTTGAATTTTATCAATTCCGTGATTTCCATACATTTCATACCTGCTTCTATTCCACAAATTCCGCAAAATGTTTGAATTCTGTAAATTTCGAAAATTCCTGTAATTCCGTGATTTACATAAATGCCGTGAATTCCGTGAATTCCATCATTTCTGTGAATTCCATAAATTGCGGGAGTTTATAAATAATAAATTTCGTGCGTTCTGTGAATTCAATAAATTCCATAAATTCTGTTTCTTCCGCAAATACAGTGAATTCGGTGATTGTACTGAAATCCTTAAATAACGTGATTTTATTGCATTCCTTAAATTGGGTCAATTCCGTGGAATACATAAATTCCGCGAATTCCATCTATTCCATGAATTCCGCGAATTCCGCAAATGTAATAAATTTCGTAAATTCCGTTAATTCCATGAATTCCGCGAATTCAGTGCCTTCCGTAAATTCCATAAATTCCGCGAATTCCATCTATTCCATGAATTCCGCGAATTCCGCAAATGTAATATATTTCGTGAATGCCTTTCATTCCACGAATTCCGCGAATTATGTCCCTTCTGTAATTTCAATAAGTTCCATGTATTCCGAGTATTCCGCAAATACATTGAATTCGGTGATTGCACTGAACTCCTAGAATTCATTATTAGTCGGGAATGCATGTATTGCAGATTCGTCATTTCAATACCATGTTTGTAATTGAACCTTACGCTTGTATTGCAGAAGTCTTGTAGAACTGTTATAGAATTCCAAAAAATTTTAAGACTGTAGCTCTAATGATAATACAGTTTAAAAAATATTAGGTGAATTTAAAATAAAGCTCTTAACGGCTACATTCCAATGCCGTTTTCAATTTTTTGCTTTGAGAATTATTTAGGTACTGTAAATGATTTACATTACCTTTGGGCAAGATTGCTGCTCTGACTCCTATAAGCCTTCCTTGATCACCTACATATGCCACTAGGTCACGGTCAACCTGATGATCGTCCTTTAACCTGACCCAACGGGTTAAAAAATTGTAATTTTTATAGTATGCCGGCTGGGGAAGATAACAACCTTTAAAATAAGCGTGAGACACTTGTTTTGTAATCGGATCAAGCCATAGGTCAATGGGCCTAAACCCATAAAAAACGGTCGCCTGTTTCGGATGCTCGAGGTTTTCTGCAGCTCGCAAACTCTTGCTTGCTGGTTTATAAGCAGCTTCATTCAGATACAATGCCGATCCTTCTATGCATGGACGTTCTACTAGATCCATTGCGTTTAGGTTTGCACTTGATCCTGGGTACATTGCATTTAATTCTGTTAAAAAAGAAACAACAAAGATTTGTCAATTTAAAAACAATACTAAATAATATACCAAAAATAAATCAAGTCAACGACATTAAAACTGAATCACTGCAAATAAAATAATTTTAATTTGAAATTTTTTACGAGTGCGAAATTAACAAGTTAGCGTTCAGGAATAACTAAATTCATGTTAAAAGTTCTTTCAAGCAACGAATAATCTGCATTTGCAACTTGGACAAAGTCAAACAAAGTAAGGACCATGTGCCAAAAACAAATTACAATAGAAATTTTTACGAGGTCTATATAATGTAGAGCCGAGCCTCTCAATAGCGCGCGTCTCAAAAGCGCGCTACCCCCACCAACGTCCTCCGCACCGTGAGACTTTTGCCTGCTCTGCCTCTGAATAAGGCGCTCTTTACAGCATATAATATATGTGGTACAGTACAAGCCATATACATTAGGGTGGTCCAGAAATACATTGCATCATTTTTTTTGCTCTAGAGGGCAGGCCTGCTCGAGTAAAATTCTTCGACTTGGTTTCGACTTGAATTGCCTTCAATCAAGACATGCTTGTCTCAGTTTTGATACGGAGCCAGACTTCAATTTATATCTTGGAGACAAGTTTCTATGTCTTGGAGATATATGCTTATGTCTTGAGTGGCATATTTATCACTCCAATATGAGAATTTCGTAACTTCGAGTGTGTACATGCCTTAAAAAAAGGGCGCATCGGTTTATACTCGTTCAGAACCACAGAATCTTGACTCAGTCTTGAGACGCAGCCAGAGATTGATGTCTTGGAGACGAACTCAAGACATCACTAAGTCGAACTCAAGTCGAACATTTTTTACTAGAGTTCCCCCCAAAAGTTTCCAATTTTAGTTAGTTAGCATGGGTAAATTTTGGGTTTTCGAAAAATTGAACTCATACTCATACTCATAAAATATGACCAAAAAATAAGTAAGCAACATGTTCACGTATTACTGTTAATTTTCAGCAAGTGCTGTCGTCTTTCTTTATCAAAAATAATTACTAATGGGGAATTTAAATATTTTCTGTGACTTAGTAAACAAGATTTCATCGTTTAAACTTATTTAAACAATTAGGTATTCTCAAAATTGGTTTAAAAACATTGTATTGTATGAATGAAATATAATAGTTTTCATTGTTTGGAGTAGGAAATATGATCAATAACATTGGTTTTTTTCAAAATTCCTAAAAATTGAGATTGATTGAGAAATGATTGTCTCCTTTTTTTAAAAATGTATATACTACGCTACTTTTTGTTGAATAATTACATAAATATAGTAAGTTTCTCTAACGTTTAATAAATTTCTATTTGTTTAAATGATTTTTATATGCTCAAGCACTTTTTTCGTTAAATGTAAAAAAAATAATATAGAGTAGAATACATACAATTATTTTTCTGTTTATGTAGTGTATAGTAATAATATATCAAACATTTTTCGACTGTTTTAATAAATATATATATTTTTTAAATCACTTTTTCAACAATATTTTTAAATCGCATTTTATGAATTAAACAAAATATTGAATAGTTTCCAGGAGTAGTCAATTCCGTTAAAAACTTCAAGTCGTTGTTTGAAAAATTTTTATTCGTCATCCATCCATTTTCAATTTTAATAAACAATGGCAAGAAACTTTTAGCAAAATTTAGTAATTAAAATTATTGAATATTATGATTAATTCATAAAATACGTTTTTTTAAATATATAACAAAAAATGTTGCTTAGGTTGTTTAAACAACTGGAAAATGGATCTCTGATTCAATTTATATATAAATATATATATATATATATATATATATATATATATATATATACGGTGTGTGAGAGAATCTATACAGCTATCGCGCAAGAGTCGCGCGCACTCGAGACACACG
>JAAAKG020049670.1:8178-18451 GCA_010014905.2 Druon quercuslanigerum
GAGAGAGGGAGGCGGGCCACGCGGCGGGGGGCGGGGGGGGGGGGGGGGGGGGGAGATGTGAAATTTTATGAATTTTGTTTTAGCAGAAAAATAAGCTGAAAGAATGCTTTTTCCCTTTACAAATTGTCAGTGTTCTAATTTTGGAAACATCTATCTTTTGACATGAAAAATTTAAGATTTTGATTTAATTATCTAGACTTATGAAATAAAAAGTGCAATTTCTAAGATACTTTCTAGAGGAGTGAAATAGTTTCGAAACAATTTGGCCTTTTTTTCAAGTTAAAACTGCTGCCTCATATTTTTGTGAAATACGTTGAAATCTCCAACAAAAAAACATGTTACAAGTCCCTGACGAGCTAAAGCTTCCCTGCAAAAGCACTCTGAACCCCTGTCTGTGTGTCAGAGGGACTAAGAGTTCTGAAAACTGCCGTCGTGTTTACAAAACCGACATATCTCGCGAAGCGAAACATTCTGCCAGTAGCACCGAAATTGATGTAGCGTGAAGAACATCGTGATCACGGGGTATCGCACTCACCTGTTTCTTTTTAATTCTCTCACTTCGTCATAGATCGATGAACGAACACCGTGACGAGGATGACCTCGCGTCAATTCGCATTTACCTGTCGACCCGAAATCACAAATTTGTCGCTGTAATTCCGTCACGGTACATTCACCGAGAGGGGTTGTGGCACAGGATAGTGGGCTGAAACCTGCTTTGAGAAACGTAAGCCTATGCCAAGACCCAAAATGCAATTTTCAGCCTCGACGGATCCTTCGTTGACAAATCACCGGATCTACTCTTCAATTCTGGCGCATCAAGATCTCCATTCATATCTTCTTTGTCCTCTATTTTAGAACAATTGTCGTGTTCAAATATTATTTAAATCTCAGAAAATATTGATCTGCAAATTAAATTTTGTGCATAAAAGTTGTGGATCTCGTCGAAATGCGAATGTTTTTGTCTACACAATTTTCCCTTTAAATTAATATTTTTGCAGAAAAATATAAAAAATAAATATTTAGATTTTTCTTTAAAAAATGCATTCTTAAGATTGGATGTGGGCCATAAACCCTCCTCTGACTCATGCTGAATACGTTTTCCAGAGACTAACAAAAAATTACGCGCCCTAGTAAAAATTGCAAGACTCATTTACCCTTCAAACTTTCAAATTTTCGTAAAAAATGTAAAATTTGCACTATTTTTAAGAAAAAGTATACGTCTTTTTTATTTTCCACGTACAGAAACATATGTTGGGCATTCGTAAAGCTGAACCTTGGAAAGGCGTGAGGAATTAGATCATAGTGAGTGGCTGGAGGTTTTGAACACTCTAAATGTGCACGACGTTCTTATCCTAGATAAATATTTTTCGAGATGTTTGAACAGTAATTTGTAAAAACCAAAATTGTTAATACCCTAATTATTTATTACTCTGCGTCAAAAATATTTTTGGGACTTTCAATTGGGATACAAAGAGGCCTGACAATTTCTGAAGTATACCCCAAATTGAATATGAATATTCTTAGAAGGAGAACTTTTTTATTGTAGTAGACATTTTTATGTAAAAAATCATGAAGTGTTAAAGTTAAAGTTAAAGTGTTAAAGTGTTAAAGTTTAAAAAAAAGTGTAACGTTTTCAGAAGTATTAAATATAGGAAAAAATGAGATATCTCAAGTGGAAATTTTTTAATTATTGATGGTAAAAGTCGGTTAAGACATTTTTACTTCAAAGCTTTTGATCATTAAAATAATTGTTATTTGGTAAAAAAGAACAAAAGATAATTATGTGTTCACCTCAATCTTAGAATATTTACAAATACAATCTGTTTTCGAACAAATAATAAGACGATTATAATCTCCTTTAAAGACCACTTTTATTTTGTGTTACAGGTGAGTTGAGTGACTTAAACAAGGCGTGGATTTACCAAATATTGATTTCACCTATAATCGTGAGTCCTCGTTTAGAAATTGATATGCAACACTAATAATATTGTAAAAAGCTTGAAAATGTGTGACACTTTTTATTGTAGGGCGATAACCATATTAAGGTTGACCTATAGTAGGAGACATTCGTCATAGAGACTATTTTCCGACATACGTTCGCGGAAAATAACGTCTATAGCAAGTGTCACTAGGCTCTTCTCCTCGACAGCAATATTAATCACGCTTCAAATCACGAGTAACAAATGGTTTCAACACTTGACTTACTCTTAATATGATAAAGTAAAACGACAATTGGAGAAAGATATTGGGCCGATTTTTAAAACTTGGCCCATAGATGATTATTGTGTGTTTTGATTTATCAGGAATGCTCTATTTAATGCGACAATTTATCGCATTTGGAATAGTTTTATACTCAAAACGCAAACTAATATCTGTAACAAATGCTTTAGCTAAATTTAAGTATAATATTGACTTTGTAGAAATACGGTTGATTAACCGGGGAGTAGGTGTGCCTGCTAGAGTTACGTCAGTAGTCGCGCGATGTTAATTTCGACCGAAAACAATATCATGAGAAACATGTTAATAATTTTACTCAAGTAGTATAAATAATGTATACATTTTTTATTTTATTAGACGAAAATAATTTTCACAATAATCTTGAAGATTTCAATGACCCCAAAATAATTATTCAATTCAGAAAATCTACTCTTCGCATTAAAATTCGGCTTCATCGATGGTATCAAAACATTCTTTGCAAATGATAGCCGTATGCTCATTACAAAAAATACTGTACAGTTTGAGCATTGTTGATTTGTTTTCTGTTTTTCCTTTATTGGTAGGGGTGATCTTAGGGGGTTTTTGAATATTATTATGTAGCTGCAAATTTTTATTTGGGGTTTTCTGAAGGTGGATTGTGTATTATTTTTAATTGTTTAATTTTTTAAGTCATTTACGTGAAAAGTCTTCGGATCTGTACAGATAAAAAATTAGGGATGGCCTTATGGGTTGCTGAATGTTATTATGGTTTTTGGAATACATCTTGGCCTTTTCTGAGGGTGATTTAGGTGATCATATCAAATTTTCAAATTTTTTTAAACGTTTACGTGAAGGCTCTTCGAGTCTGTTCAGGTAAAAAGTTGGTGGTCGTCTTAGGGGCTGTTGAATATTATTATGTGGTTGAAAATATACCTTGGGCTTTCCTGAAGGTGAATTAGATGATTATATCAAATTTTCAAATTTTGTAGACGTTTACGTGAAGAACCTTTTGATGTGTTCAGATAAACAATTAGGGATTATCTTAGGGGTTGTTAAATATTATTATGAGGTTCGGAATAAAACTTAAGCTATTCTGAAGATGACTTGAGTGATTATACCAAATTTTCCATTTTTTGAGACGTTTCCGTGAAGGTTCTTTCAATCTGTTCGGGTAAAATTAGTAAAAAAAATACCAACGTTAGCAGGTGCGCGACGGCCAAGTAGTTCGGTGAAGTATTTGTAAACTTTTAGCAAAGGGGCAATAGGCACGAATGTCTGCACAGCCACCTTAACTGAGAATAGCTGGCTGAAAAAACCATAATAGTGAACGAGTTTATATTGTATTTTAAAAGATAAAAAAACCGTCGGTCCAAATGAACAACGCGCACGTTCTCTCGAGTTAAAAATAATATTAAATGTAATCGCATTATTAAAAAAAAATATATATATTTTATATAATCGTATGAAAGTAATATTCTCTGTGTTAATTCTTTTTCACGTTCCTTGTTGTTTAGATGTCCACGCAACTTGCGCACTTTACCACTCAAGCCGTGCTGCTCTGGAAATAAAAAAGTTCAAATATAAATATTATATATTTTACAACTTGAAGTTTACAAAATATTGCAACAAACGTTGGTGCTAAACTCAGCGTTTACCGAAATCAAGTTTTCTTCAAAAAGCATATCTCTTGCTTTTTTGCACCTATTTGAATGAATCAATTTAGGTTGATTATTAGACATTAAAAATTCTAGATTTTTTTTGCGAGTGGTTATTCATTTCTAAAATCATCTAAATCCCGCGATTCCAAAATCTTTAAAATTTTGAAGTATTGATTAAAGATTCTAGATTTCGTACTTTATAAATTCCACAAGATCTGTCAAGGGCCATTTCGAGATTCGCGATAATTTATTTTATTTTTTTAAGATTTCTGAGAAATGCAGAGAGATTTGAACCTATTCCCCAACGGTTTATTGATCTCTGAATCTTAGGATCTCTGAAAGTTTTTAAATCTTAATCTGATGTTCGTGATTCCGAATTAGGTGAATAGCCTCTCGATTTCATACATATTTTTTTAAATACAGTATGGAAATTCGCGTCTAGAAATTTTCTTCACAAGTATTGATCTGGAACCACGATTCTTGGATTTTTGGAGAAGAGGATCATGTATGGAGAAGGGTCGATTCGTTATCGGCGATTTTATCGCAGTCATTGAGCACGGGAGCGGTTTGTGTTCCTCAGCTGAAATACGAGTTAGTGGGCGTCTTATGTCGTGGAGAAACTGGAATGCGGAGAACGATACCTGCACGTCACGATCGATCCGAACCAGAGAGTTAGGTGTAATCCATTAACGAACACTCACCAGTTTAATGTAATGTCTTAGGAATCCTGCGATAATAGTGAATAACGATCAAAGGCTTAGAAGCAAACGCAATTACTATTTCAAGCAAAGGATTTTATCCAACCACACTTCTCCGATCCTTCAATTCGGATTTATTCAGCTTTGATCGTAAACCTCATTTTCATGCATGTAAAGTTTTTTAATGTTTATTTTGCTTGATTCGAAACGACCCAAATTTCAAAAAAATGGAAGAACCCATAATTTTTGAGTAAAATATTGAATTATGCCATTTTTCTGTTTGCAAAAATGACGAAAGGCTCCACATACTGGTTAAAAACATGCATAATGTTATGGGTTCAATAGATACAAAGAAAGTGCGAGTAGAAATATAGTTATATTGATATATTGCATTGTTAATTGTTTTCCATTATATTTACAATGTAAAATCATTGATTAAGCTCCCGAATCAGCTGCGACATTTTGACTAAACGGAATTGCTTTAGGAGGACATATGACTTCTTCTTAAATAAAAATAGCGCAAAGGCTTCAAAAGCGAAACATGTAGATTGCGATCATATTTTCCTCCAACATTAAGAATTTGCTTCCATGCTTTTGTAATTCCGTCGATCGTTGTCATATGCGGGACAAAACTTCATCTTTTTTTCGCTTATAAAACGGTCGCGGCAAGCATCTTTGCAACGGAGCATCGATATGCTTACACTAAACTATAAATCGATGTCGTACGAAGTGTGGGATGAATCAAATGATATTCGACGACGCATGACCTTTTTGGGGTCGCTATTCTTATTGTTTTTTCATTAAAACATCGCTCTTGCGTTCTACGTTGTAGCTAACTCGGCATTTCTACCTAAAACGTTAGCTTGGACATTTTTTTAATTAAAAATTACAAGTGCTTCACGTCCGTATTGAGTGGGCGTAGTTTTAATTACTGTGGTATCGTTACGCATGAACTGCTTTAGTAAGACTGCACTAGAAAAACTGCAACGCAGAAAAGCAACCGAATGGAAAGACGACCTAGGAAAGGAAAGATGTACAATCGCACACTGTGTGCAGGCACGCAAATACGGACGCAAAAGTAAAGTAAATAGAGAAAAAGGGGTAAAGTGAATGTGCAAGAGTATATCGCTAGTAATGATTTTGCATTATATAGTCCACCTAGTCCACCTAGGCTTTGGTCGTTTTTTGTCGATTTTTTAGATATCCTGCGTTCCGCAAGTGCGAGTTTGAAATGGGTGATGGTGAGGGGTTTTGAGCACTTAGTCGAATATTTTGAGTTTCGGATACTTTTGTATTTAGAAGTTTTTAAGCGATGGGGGTTGTGTATGTTTATTGTAATGTTTCGCATTCTGGGTTGCGGAAGTCGGTGTAGTGGTTGTTTTCAGTTATTTTCATAATATGGGCTTGGGCTGTAGGTGTTTTTGGAAGAGGTGAAGATGCTGCTGACTGTGTTCGGTTATTTGGATGTTTTACGTATCAATGTGTGCGAGGAATAAGTATATGTATTTTGAGGGCTTAAGGGTTGTCTCTTGCGTTTGGCTTGTTTTGAAATCAGAAAAGCCTGAAAAATACAGATTTGCATCAAACTAAATGACAATGTCGTTTCCTGTCATTGCATTGTTAATAATATGTATGCTTTTTGCTCATGTGCACAGAGCTGCAGTATAATGTAGTTAGAATCGCACATTCTATAGAAAATGGTTTACTATGCAGTTGGAATACTTACAGTTCTACGACTATGCAAGCTTGCCTTTGGTTGTTTATAGACCCACCACTTTATTACTCAAACTCCCTCATCCAAATTGCAAACAAAAACAGGAAGAAAACTGTTATCCTGCCTAATTCAAATAATAAATTCATGTGGGCGAAATTGAGTCTTGGATAAGACTGGAAGTACAGGCGGGTAGAAAATTTTTAAAGGGCCTTTATTCGATACAAAGTGCCTTCATGTCTCTTACAAAGGCCTGATTTTCTTGTGAGAGTTTGAGGCAGTAGAAGGGAACGAGGTTAAAAGGGTTTAATATGAAGACGTACGCGTACAGTCTATGACCTGGCACGGAGGAATATACTTTCTTCGACGAACCGTGGCCTGTCACAAGAGACTGTATAAGAAATTCAAGTCGAGCTTCAAGCATGTACGTGGAAATTAACAACTTAACTTGGTTACCCGGAGAAGAGTCCCAGCGCCTAAGTCTGACCCTGAGGTTTGTCGGAGCACGGCTAAACTTAAACCATTATATATCTTGTGCCCTTCCGTTTACCCTGGTCGCTTACTTCCTTACGTTATAATCTTTTAAGAAATCTCCGGAGTTCGCGAGTTATAAGTCAAGCAAGTCGCAAAGACTTACTCGTTTTTAACTTAAAATCCTTTTAGAGGCACTTCAATTTTTTCTTTTAAGTTCTTTTATTCTAGTTCTGTATTGGAATCTAAAAAAAAGTTTTCTGTGTAATGAGAAGATATTTCAAGTTACAATTATTTTTTCAGAAATCAAGAATACTATTAGGTATGTTTGACGAAGATGTAATAATGTACCAAATTGATATTTACGTTTGGTTTCGGCAGAGTTCATAAATCCATGCCAACTTTTAACAGACTGATTAAATCGGTTGAATGATTGAGATTTGGAAATGGTATGTAAAACATCTCCTGTCAGACCGAGAGAACCGGTTTTTATTTCATTCTCTTTTTCTCTCGGTCATCATGCACAACTGTCAACGGCGCAGTGGGCGAGTGCTGCGAGAGGTTATGGGCAATATTTGTCACGACTTATCTTTGCCACGCATCTTAAGCGCCGAGAATTAAACGTGTAATCACACAGTTATTATCTTGTTAACGGCTGATGTGACAGAATCGTTTCTCTGTCGGCTGTCTGTTTATTGCACATCCTCTGCAAAACATGCTATACAAAAACAGTTTATGTACCATTTTATAAATTTTTGTTAAATAAAATTGTTATATTACGCATAGAAAATTTTGTATTCAATAATTATTTGCAGACTTCTCAACAAAAAAAAAATAATGAAAGTGGGACATCTTTCAGAGTCAAAAATTTTAAAGAGCAAGCCTTGAAAGAGGCACATGACCGTTAGATAATTATTAATGAGTAAAAAGAGAAAAAAAGTAATCTGCGAGACATGTGAGTAGATTAAGAGAATAAAGAGCAAGGTAAATCTTTCATTGATTATGAGGTAAGACAAGAGTTCTTAATGGCCGACGACCATTAACCACGTCAATGAATGCCTCGATTCCCACGTGCCGCCCTCCATAACCCGCGATATAAATATCTCTCTGCACTATGCAATAAGACATTCTCGGTGACATCCACCAATGGTAAGTCGGCGGTGTACATTTAGCTAGCAAACCACTCCTCGCGCATTATAAAGACGAACCCAGCTGCGTTTTATGGCCAAGCACCTCGTTTGAATTTGCTATTTACGTCAGCTTGGATAGAAAAACAAGATACATGCACTGTCTTCCTATTTGTCTTCTGCCTTTTTCAAAAGGTAATTGCACCTCATTCAACTATTATTTTCTGCTTGAAGTTCGTAATAGCCGAATTCAATTTCTAACTTAGAATAATAATAGGAAAGTTAGAACATTCGTATTCATTCAAAAAAATCATGTATTTATTTTTTTTCTAAACACCTTCTTAGGGCTGCTTCTAACCAGGTTCAGAAAGGGAGTTTCTTACCATAGGTAGGAAATCTTTGGCCAAATCGTGTACCTAAATAAAAAATGAATTTCAGAAAGATACCATGAATACCAATCTTTCTACAAACATGTAATGACGATAATTGTTTTTTGGAATCTATTAATTATTTGAGATCAAACAAATTAGGATTCATACTTTATTAAAAATCCTTGATACATCGAATTTAGTGATCCTTTCTTAATAATGTGGGCAGTGGCTACGAGTAGCATTCTGAAGCGCTTAAAGCCGAGAGGTTAATAAGACTGTTGCTACGTATCATAACGATTTAATGGTACGCTCATTTGTTACAGTCAAAAGACACGATGCAATTGGTCAATCTAATTCCACCAATGCAGCACAATTGGTCGTCGCAAGGGGTGACCTCTCCATTGACCGATGCAGCTGTCAAGGATTCTCAATGAGGTGATGGGCGCTGCCAGGTGTCTTAATCTTTCTCTCTCTCTTTCCCTACATCTCTTTCATTTCACTCAACCATCCCGTTCTCGCTTCTTTCCCAACGACGATATTTTTAACTCAAAAATTGTATTGGATTTAGAATAGGTCAGACGTATCAACAAAATCCTTCTCCTATTTGAACTCTAATGACGGACTTACGATTTTCACAATACAGTCCTACTTGTCGACGTTCTCATCGAGCCAGCTGCGTGGCTTGGCTTTCCGAAAGGAGAAACGAGTGGTTCGGTTATTTCTGGAAAATTGATTGGTTCTTGTAATTTATTGAAGTGGTTCTAGCTTGGATATTAAAATTATTTGAATCTATCCGCATTAAAATTTAAGTTACTGTCACGAAAAGTGACACTTCCTCTCATATTTAGAACAATGGAGTAATGTTATTTTATTCGAAACATCGTTGGAGGTGTCACGTCGCGTATCAGTACCACTGATTTTTTTAACCAAAAATCTTTTTACTTCAACTATCATTCTATTTTGAAAGCTGGTCTGAGTGTAAAGAAACCAAAATTCAATCCTCTTCTGATTTGGATTATCATAATACAATTTTGTAAGGGTCGTAGGTTTGAGCAGTAAGTTTGAGCAAGTTTGAGCAAGTTAGAGCAAGTTTGAGTGCGCCTAGGGCGCGCACCTGTTGGATCTCGCGCTTCGCGCTCGATTAGGCATTCATCTTGCGCTACGCGCTCTGACATATTTGCCTCAAGCTTTACACGCGCTTCCACTAGATGTTTGGACTTCGTGTGCTCGCTCTTACGCGTTTCGCGGGCTAATAGCTGATCTCTTAGTAAGCTTCATCGTTATCACATTCTTTTGGTTGAATTACGTCAGTTTTATGTAATGAGAAGAACTAATTTACTTAAGGTTCTTAAGGAACCTGATGGAACACATTCTCATCGAGACACTCGCGCTTCGCGCTCGATATTTAGTTTAAAAATCATGCAAACCTCGCGCTCCACGCTCGTTTCTGTTCATCGTATAATAGAAACCCAAAAGTTTGTGCGCGCTTTGCGTTCCGTGTTATATGTTTTTCATATACAAATGACTGAATTTGTATTTGATTTCAAATGAAGAAGGAAATTCCATTACTTCAGCGTATATTTCTGCACCTTGCTAATAAATTATACAATCAGAATGATTTTTCCCAACTATCTGAAAAGGGGGGGGGGATAGTATCTAAGTCGTTTTTGGAACATATACATATAACAAATTTGTAAATAATTATTAAAATGATTTGCGCTTTCATGATTTTCACGTCACTTTGTCAATGTGAATGTAATATGTAATTAATGTATATAAAAAAACTAAATTCTATAACTTTAAATATTACATTAAATATTATATTAACTTTGCAGAATAATTTGAAAATTCATTATATTAAATTCTTCACCTCGGCCCGAGACTGCTTATTCAGATATTGCAAAATAAAGTACAAATTTTGTCCATTAACATGACTATCATCTATTCTTTATTTTTTACTAATGTTTATTCGCAGCTACCCTGAGAAATGTATTATTTCAAAAAGTGGCCCATAAAAAATTTGTAGATCTTTTTTGAGTGC
>JAAAKG020049681.1:0-18451 GCA_010014905.2 Druon quercuslanigerum
TTCTTGAATGCTAGAGACATGGAAGACGGGACTGGAGTAAACTATGAAGAATTGGAAAAAAGGACAGGGAAAGACAAATAATAGAAAGATGGCGGATGGTTGAGGAACCAAAACACAATAAATGGTATAAGATGATAAAAAAGGAAGGTTTACCAAAGTTTTCATAGAAGAGATAAGGAGAGAGAAGGTGGACCAGAATTGCAAGATTTAGATGGGGAATCGAGGTAAGAGAGGGGAGGTACTGGGAAAAGGAAGAGAACAGAAAATGTAGAATGTGTGAATGGGAGGAGGAAACATGGGAGCACGTATGGGAAGGATGTATAAGAGGAATGGAAGATGATGGAAGCTGTCAAGATAATGTGGTTAAGATTTTATGGGAGGATGGATTAGGAAAAGATTGGATGAAGGAGTTGGCAAGTGCTCGGGCAGTGAATGAGAGTGAATGGAAGAATGCATGTGAAAAAATGGTAAATTGGAAGACAAAAAAGTGGAAGAATAAGGAAACTTGCACTTCCACTTGTACTTGCACTCTCGCTATCGACCGCTCGCTCGATTTAAGGAACTAGATAGATATAAGACTTTATGTAAATAGTCGTAAATATTTGTAAATATTAAGGTTGAAATTTTCTTTTTGTTCTTTAATATGTAAGCGGAAATATTGTAAGGAATGGAAGTCATGTAAACCCTTAGGGGACACATTATGAATAAAGATGTGTAGTAAAAAATTTAAACAAGTAAATGTTTATTCTAAAATTGGGTAAATAATAAAAATTAATACAAAAGTAAGCGGGTGCTGGAACGCGCACACGATAGTTTAGTACATAGATAAAACTTTTCACGTTCGTTAATTCATTCTGATTCCATCACCTATATTTTTCCCGATCATTTATGCTTTTTGCACATTATATGAGAAGGTACAGATTTTTTCAATTTATACTTTTGCAATCCCAACAGTGCAACATATCACATTTTATTATCTGCAGCATTAAACGGTACCATCAGCTCTCGAATACAAAGATATTAAAGTGTGACATCCATTTTTCTTCTCTCGTGAGTGTGCGAAAGGTTTTCTCGTCGTTTTTCACATGGACGAGTGGTGTGAATCAGTGTGAGTGAATGTTGAAAACAAAGCTTGTCTCTGGAGCGCTTCTCGGCGTAAACGAGGACCGATGCCTCGATACCGGAAATGTACGGCGCGCGGTTAAAAAAAGATGGTCTCGGAAGCGTATATGGATATTTCTATAGAACGTGTCACTTTTTATCAAAAAATGTGAAAATAAACGCAATTCATTTTAATTCAGGCATAATTTAAATAAATTTTGTTTATCGAGACATTCGTTTACAAATTTTTACAGTGGTGGGGAGGGGGTCTTTCACTAATGTACGTAATTTTTACAAATTTGCAAAAACCTTCTCCTAAAGATGATATGTTTTAGTTATAAATTTTATTTATTATATATATTTTATTAGACTGTTTTTTTAACATTTGTCTTTTTGGGTTAACTATTAATATTATATATTTTAAAGGTTTTTTTTAATGTATCTGTTATAGAATAAATTTTATCTTTCTTAAATAAAAATGCAACAGTTTGTTTGAAATTTCAACTCTTTCTCGAAATTTTGTCTTTTTTATTTTAAAATTCACCTGGTTTAGCAGAAATTAAATCTTTCTTAGATAAAAATGTAAACTTTGTGTTTGAAAATTAAACAAGTTTGTTTAAAATTTATACTTTTTGGTTGAAAGTTCTGTTCTTGTGTTGAAAATATAACTTTTGCGTAGAAAATTTACTTTTTGCTTGATAAATTGATGTTGAGAAGATAACTGAAATCCTTTCTGGATAAAAATTTCAATATTTTATTTTATTTTTTTTAATTTTTAATCAGAATGTTTCTGTTTTGTTTACATAAAATATAAATTTTTTATTTTATAAAATTTACGTTTTTTATTCAAAAATCCTTTGTTTTAGTAGAATTTTTATTTATCTATGATAAAAATGCAACTATCCACTATTTGGTAAAGAACGTAACCATTTTTGAAAATTTGTCTCTTTCTCAAACTAAAAATCTATCTGTTTGAAAAAAAATTTAATTTGTTTGGTAGAGAATAAAACTGCAAATGTTTATTTGAAAATTAATTAAAATTTTGTTTAAAATTCATGCTTTCTGATTGAAAATTCTACTGTTTTGTTGAAAATCTAACTACTGAGTAGAAAATTTACTTTTCACTTAATATTTTGATGTTGAGAAGAGAAATGAAATAATTTCGGAATAAAAATTCCACTATTTTTTTTTAATTACAAATGTCTCTGTTTTAATATAAATTTAATCTTTCTTGGCTAAAAATGCATTTGTTTAATTAAAAATTGAACTATTTTCTTAAAAGGCATAATTTTTGGATGATAATTCTTCTGTTTTGTTTCAACAAAATATACGTTTTTCATTAAAAAATCTAACGTTTTAATCAAAATTTGATCTTTTTCTTGGATAAAAATGCAATTATTTGGTGGAAAATTCAACGATTTTGAATTTGATTTCAAAATACAAATCTATCTCTTTAATTGGAAATTAATCTTTGTTAGATAAAAATGCAACTGTTTGACTGGAAGTTACACTATTTTGTTAAAAGTTTTGTTGAAAATTTGACTTAAAAAAATTTACGTTTATTATTCTAAAATCCTTTGTTTTAGTAGAAATGATATTAATTTTGGATAAAAATGCATCTATCAACTATTTGGTAAAGAATTTAAGCATTTTTAAAAATTTTTCTTTTTCTCAAAGTAAAAATCCATCTGTTTTAAGAGAAAGTTAATCTTTTTTGGATTTTTTATCCAAAAAATATTATCTTTCTCTTGAAACTCATAAATTTTTATTTTAATAAAAAATATAATCCCTTTGGTAGAGAATTCAACAATTTGTGAATAAGTGATCCTTTGAATAAAATTCGTATGGTTAAGTTGAAAATTCAATTTTTTTCATAGAAACTATGTTTTTGTTTCAAAATTCATATTTTGATCGTCAACAGTCAACTGAAATCTCTTTTGACAGAAAATTTAGCTATTTTTTTTTTTAATTTATGTTTTTTATATAAAAATTTACCTGTTTTAGTAGAAATTAAATCTTTCTTGGATCAAAATGCAAATGCTTCTTTGGAAATTCAACAATTTTGTTTAAAATTTATCCTTTTAGGTTAAAAATTCTGCTTTTTTGTTGAAACTCTAACTATTGCTTAGAAAATGTACTTTTTGGTTAATACTTTGATCTTGAGAAGAGAACTAAAATCCTTTCTGGATAAATATTCCACTATTTTTTAAATTTATTTTTAATTAAAAATGCCTCTGTTTTAATAGACATATTATCTTTCTTGGATAAAAATGTTTGATTGAAAATTGAACTATTTTCTCAAAAGGCATAATTTTCGGTTAAAATTTTTCTGTTTTGTTTACACAAAATATACATTTTTTATTTTAAAAACTTTAAAATTTCATTTTTCTTGGAAAAAAATGCAACTATCCACTATTTCCAATTTTTTAAATTATTTTTTTAAATTACAAATGCCTTGTTTTAATATAAATTTAATTTTTCTTGGATAAAAATTCAACTGTTTGATTGAAAATTGAACTATTTTTTTAAAAGGCATAATTTTCGGTTGAGAATTTTTCTGTTTTGTTTACACAAAATATACGTTTTTTATTTTTAAGAATTCAAAATTTCATTTATCTTGGATAAAATTGCAATTATTTTTTGGAGAATTAAATTTTTTTCAAAATAAAAATCTATCTGTTTTAAGAGAAAATTAATCTTTCTCGGATAAAAATTACAAGTTTTGTTGAAAATTTGACTTACAAAAAACTTTCTTTCTTATCCCAAAATTCTTTGTTTCAGTAGAAATTTTATTTAACTTGGATCAAAATGTAACTATCAACTATTTGGTAAAGAATTGAACCATTTTTGAAAATTTGTCTTTTTCTCAAAATAAAACTCTATCTGTTTTAAGAAAAAGTTAATTTTTTTAGATTTTTTATCCAAAAAAGATGAACTTTCTCTTAAACTTTCTCTTAAGGTTATTAATATTAAAAGTTAAACTCTTTGAAATTCTGTTAACAATTGAAAACTTTTTTAATGGATCAATTAAAATCTGAGTGTTTCTATTTCAAACAATTTTAAATTGTTGAGTTTTCAGTACTTTATTTTTAATTTCTCATTTTCAATGAAGAGCCGAATATGGTTAAATAATAAAACATTGTTCGTTATTTAAATTAAACCTTTTTTAATTGAATGGGTTGAACATGGAGAATTTTAGACTTAAGCAATATTCGAATATGATTTAAATTCAAATAAAACCGTTTGATTAGGAACATGTTAATTTTTAAATTATTTTTTACATTTCTTTTTAACTACTGTGGCTTTCAAGTTAACGCACTTCCATTTTTAGCGTTTTTTCTGTGATTTTTTATTTTTAACAGTCAAAAGAATCTAGTGAAATCAAAATTATTTTTCAATTTTTAATAATCCAACTACAGATTAATTTTCAGGGATAAATGATCATATTTTTATTGCAAATAAACTTATTGTAAAACTGTTTTATTTTATAAAAATGAATTTAAAGATTTTTAGAGCCTATTCTTAAGTGTAATCATATAGTAAACTGAATTAAAATAAAAAATAATTAAATAGATATTATTTATTAAATTTTTTATTTAAAGTTGAGCACATTTTCAGGGGAAAAAATAAAAGTATATTTGAAAGCAGATTTTATGAATATGAATAATTATTAATCATTTTGAATAAATAGTCCTTTTTTCGATTAGTTCTGACTTAAGTTCCGACTCGCTTTGATTTCCTAATATTTAGATGTCAAAGTTAAAAATTACTTTGAAAATATTTAGTATAAGTCTAAGAAACAAAAAAATACTGGAAACTATTTTTTTTTTAATTTCCTACCACAAAATAGTTAAACTCTTAACCAAAGAGATAAATTTTCAACTTAATTATAAATCTTCAACAACAAAAAAATGATTTCTTTACAAACTTATTAAATAAAAGTTTTAAAACAAAATAGTTGAATACCTAAAGGAAATAAAAATCATTTTTAATTAAAAAGCTTCATTTTTATTTTTAAAAAAACATTATTCTAAAACACATGAATTTTCAAATCAAAAAGATAAATTTTTAAAACAATGGTTGAATTTTCTTTGGAAAAATATTACAGTTGACTTTTCACGATCAAAATATAAATTTTTAAATAAAAACAAAGTTTCTATGAAAAAAATTGAATTTTCAACCCAACCAGACGAATTTTTATCCAAAAAAGGATCACTTTTTCCCGAAATTGTTGAATTCTCTATCAAAGAGATTACATTTTTTTTAAATAAAAATTTATCTGTTTTGGAACATTTAAAAAAACAAACTTTTCTGCCTATATTGATACAGAAATATAGTTCTTTTTAAATTTTATTAACTAAGGGCAGAAAACCTTATAGTTTCTCGGTCGGCTGTCTGTCTGTGGGCCCACCTTATATTTTAAAAATAGGGTAAATTAATGAAAATTATGAAAGAGAAACAGTGGAAGCGCTCCGAAATGAGGGGAAATGATGGAACAGAACGTAGGGCAAAACAGGAGTAGGAGAGTAGAGGGAACGAGGCGAAATTATGAAAAGTAATGTAGAATAAATTAGGAGTAGGTAAGTAGAGGAAGTGATTGTAAATGACGGAAGGGAAAGAAGGAGAAGTGAGAAAAGAATAAGTAGGAAAAATTAGTCCTGAGGACATAGAAAAAATAAGGGGGTATAAGGGAAAAATAAGGTGAGGGAAAGTAGGGTAAATTAAGGATGTGAAAGTAGGAGAAGTAAACTAGGATGGTAGGAAATTAGAGATAGGAAAGTGGTTAGATAAAGATAGGGACAGTAAAGGGAAGGGATAGGAAATGCTAGTAAATTAGGGCAGTCAAAGTAGGGAAAGCGAGGGAAAATAAGGGAAGGTGAAATAGGGCAAATTATGAGAAGTGAGGACAAACGAGGAGATGATTAAAAGTGAAAGTGAGGGAGGACCAAGAGGAGGATTACTAGGTGAATTGGGAAAAATGAGGCGAATTTATGTAAAATTATGGGAGGGACAGACAGGGAACTAAGGCAAAATTAGATGATGTAAAATGAGGTAAATAAGGAGAGAGGAACTGTGGTGAAATAAGGGGACGATATTTAAGCGAAATAGGTGAAATAAGGATAAATTAGAAGCGAGGGAGTAGGTGAATTAAAAGGGTAAATTAGGTCAGGCGAAGTAGTAGCAGAGAAAGAAAATGAAATGAGTGTAAGAGAAGCAGGACACGTAGGTGGAAGTTGGGGAAAGGAAATGAGGAGAAATGAGGGAATGAGCTAATGAGGGAAATAAGGAGAAGTGGGGAGAGGCAAAGTAGATTCATTAGAAGAAATAAGGTTACATTAGGGCAGGAAAAGTAAGGGAAAGTGAGGAAAAATTAGAAAAGGTGAAGTAAAGGCGAAATTCGATGAACTGTGTGGAGAGAAAGTAGATAAGGGAGATAAAGTAGGTAAAGTAGATAAATTAGGTGACGTAGAAGAAGTAAAGGAAGTAGAGAAAGTATAGAAAGTGAAAATGAAGGAAGGGGAAGTAGAAGATGTATTTAGGTTTAAATTATGGGTGAAGGAGTAGCAGGAGTAGTAGGGAAGTTGGGGAATGGAAGTGAGGGGAAATGAAGGAATAAGCCAATGAGGGAAGTGAGGAGAGGGGAAGTAAATTAATTCGAAGAAATGAGGTTAAATAATGTAAGGAAAAGTAAGGAAAAATGGCTAAGTCAGAGAAGAGTGAGTAGCCTGAAACAGGTGAAATAGCGTCAATGATGTTAAATTAGAGGACAGAAGGAAGTCGAATCATGGGTAGAGGTAGGATAAAGTAAAGAGAAACGCGGGAAATTGAGTGAAGGGTAAGTAGGTAAAGTAGATGAAGTAGTGGAAGTAAGTAAAATCAGGTTAAATTAAGGTAAATGAGTGGTGGAGGAGCAGGGAAAGTGAGAGTAAATGAAGGGTGGGAAAGTATGGGATGTGCGTGGAAATAAATAGAATGTGTCTTAGAAGAAAATCAGGAAGTAGAGAAAGTGGAAATAAGGGTAGAAAAAGTAGAGGGCAAATTTCGATGGGAATTAGAGTTTTGGAAAGTGAAAGGAATAAGGTGAGAAGAATTGAGGCTAGGTCAGAGAAGAGTGAGCAGCCTGAAATAGGTGAAATAGCGTCAATGATGATAAATTAGAGGACAGAAGGAAGTCGAATCGTGGGTAGAGGTAGGATAAAGTAAAGGAAAACGCGGTAAATTAAGTGAAGGGTAAGTAGTTAAAGTAGATGAAGTAGATGAAGTAAGTAAAATCAGGTTAAATTATGGTAAATGAGTGTTGGAGGAGCAGGGAAAGTGAGAGTAAATGAGGGATGGGAAAGTATGAATGTAATTTGAAATAAATAGAATGGATCGTAAAAGAAATACAGGAAGTAGAGAAAGTGGAAATAAGAGTAAAAAATGTATAGGGCAGATTTCTATGGGAATTAGGGATTTGGAAAGTGAAAGGAATAAGGTGAGAGAAATTGAGTGTGAGTCAGGGCAGAGTGAGTAGCCTAAAATAGGTGAAATAGCGTCAATGATGATAAATTAGAGGACAGAAGGAAGTTGAATCGTGGGTAGAGAAGTATGGCAAATAAGAGATAATGAAAGGAGAAATATGGGAAGGGTGAGGGAGGGACAAAGGAGGAGAAAATTTTGGAAGGATGGTGTGGAGGTTGAAGTGAGGGGAGGGTAAGTATGGAAATGTAGGGAGTGTAAGGGAGAGGAAGTTCAAATGACCTAATCAACATCCTACTAGACCTGTGTGTGTGTGTGTAACTGTACTATATATATATTTTTACAAAAGGTTGTTTTATAAATATTGGACGGAATATTCCGCGCTTTCTCGCCACTGCTTCCTCTACTATCTCCTCGAACCATGAGAGAACCGACGAAGCGACTGTGCATATGTCAACTATCGACACTGCAACACTCATAACGAACTGTCGAATCGCCTTGCTGGAAATGACACGAGATTCCTCTTTTTTTCTTTTTTTCTTTTTACTTTTTAAATTTTCAGATATGCAGCCGTCGAGTTATTCGCAGTATGCGAAAGGTAAGGGAAATGCGTCAGAATTTAACAAAAGTAAATTTGTTTTTGTAAGGATGACGTACACCGGAAGAGCCTTTCAAAGGTTAATAAGGATAAAAAACTGCAACGTTTCAATGTTCAAAGTGTGAAGGTTTCGACATTTACATTCGTTTATTGTTGAAATGGGCTACTTTAGGAAAATTTCATTAGGATTTTTCAGTTCCGGGAAAATGTCACAGGAATCGGTATGATATTATATTATATAATAATTTCAAAAAAAAAGAAAGAGATTGTTTAAAAAAACTATTTAAAACTTTTTGAAAATCCCGCATAATTCTAGCAATTATCTAAGAGAACACAGTTATAAATGAGAATAAATTGTTTAAACAATACTGCTTCTTGATTTGCATTAATTATTACCTACTTAAGTAAAAAAAGGACAAAAAGTTAAAATTTTTATAATAAAAACATAACTATGTAGCATCTTAATATTTCAGAAGAAACGGTAATTTTCTAGCATTATTAAATGACAGAATTATTAAAAATAATACTCAATTATTTCATCAATTATGTATGTAAACTTGTACAATTATTACCTCGGTTTAGTTTTAAAATACCAGCTCGATCAAGTTAACTCTTCAAATAACAGACAATACTTAACACCATTCTCAGATAAGATTGAAAATAAAATTTTTTCTGAAAAAAGATCTACTCTCTTTGCTCCAGTAATTTAAAGGAATCTGTATTATCATCAGAGATAGTTACCGTCAATCAGTTTAGCACCTTTTTCACCACGGTGAAAATAGAAATACACCAATCGATCAAGTTAATTGTTCAAATAACTGAAAATACTTAACACCATTCTCAGATGAAATGGAAAATAAAATTGTAATTTTTTTCTGAAAAAAGATCTACTCTCTTCGCTCCAGTGGGAATCGAACCACAGGAAGTCCGATTGCCGGTCAGGTGATTTTCCATTAAGCTTTGAGAGAGATCGAAAGAGGAATTTTTTTCAGAAATACAAGCTATCTCAAGCCAGGTGTTACATTTTGTGATACGAGTAAGTTAAAGGGATCTGTTTTATCATCAGAGATAGCTACCATCAATTACTGTAGATACCTTTTTCACCACCATAAAAATAGAAATCCACCTACCGATCAAGTTAACTCTTCAAATAACAGAAAATACTTCAAGTCATTTTTAAATAAGATGGAAAATAAATTAAAAAATTTTTTTAATTCATTTTTTTCGGAAAAAAATATACTCTCGTCGTTCCACTGGGAATCGAACGAAATAAGTTTTGATTACCGGTCAGGTTCTTTCCCATTAAGCTATCAAAGAGGTCAAAAGAAGAATCTTTTTTTAGGAATACATGCTATCTCAAGCTAGGTATTACATTTATGATACGAGTAATTCAAAGGAATCTGTATTATCATCAGAGATATTTACCATCAATCAGTTTAGTACATTTTTCACCACGGTAAAAATAGAAATACACCAATCGATCAAGTTAACTCTTCAAATAACCAAAAATACTTAACACCATTCTCAGATAAGATAGAAAATAAAATTTTAATTTTTGTCTGAAAAAAGATCTACTCTCTTCGCTCCAGTGGGAATCGAACGACGAATTTTGATTACCGGTCAGGTGCTTCCCCATTAAGCTATCAGAGAGGTGGAAAGAAGAATCTTTTTTTAGAAATACATGCTATCTCAAGCCAGGTATTACATCTATGGTACGAGCAATTTAAAGGAATCTGTATTATCATCAGAAATACTTACCATCAATCAGTTCAGTACATTTTTTACCACGGTGAAAATAGAAATACACCTATCGATCAAGTTAACTGTTCAAATAACCGAAAATGCTTAACACCATTTTCAGATAAGATCGAAAGAAGAATCTTTTCCCAAGAAATAAATGCCATCTCAAGCCAGGTGTTACATATATGATACGAGTAATATAAAGGAATCTGTATTATCATCAGAGATAGTTACCATCAATCCGTTCAGATACCTTTTTCACTACCGTTAAAATAGAAGACAACCTATCGATCAAGATAAATCCTTAAATAACAGAAAATGATAAAGTAATTTTCGGAAAAGATGGAAAGTAATTTAAAAAAAAAATTTTAATACAATTTTTTTCTGAAAAAAGATTTACTCTTTTCGTTACACTGGGACTCGAACTACATTAAATTACTCGTATCATAAATGTAATACCGGGTTTGAGATAGCGTGTATTTCAGAAAAAAGATCCTTTTTTCGATCTCTCTGGTAGCTTAATGGGAAAGCACCAGACCGGTAATCAGAACTTATGTCGTTCGATTTCCAGTGGAGCGACGAGAGTAGATATTTTTCAGAAAAAAACTGTATTTTAAAAAAAAATTAGGAAAGTATTCCTGAAATTTTACAGACTCGATTGCCGAAAAGTGAGCTACTAAAGATTAGTAGAAAATCACAAATTTGATTAGTTGCAATATTTTTTTTATTAAACGGTGGAAAACTAATAGCTTGGTGGGAAAAAAACATTTAAGTCTGTATATCATAATTTTACTAAAACGAAGCTATGGTATTTTAGTCTTATCTCTATAGAAATAAGAAAGGCCATATTGTGAAATTACAAACGTGATGTAGCCTGCCTCAATTTAAAAACATTGCCTTTAAATTCTTTAAACTTTTTACTTTTCAACAGAGCTCTGTTTTCGATGTTCTAAATTTTTTTTCGGATGTATATTTTCCTAATTTTTCATCGAAAATTACAATTATTTAGAAAGCTTAGTGAAAATTATTAGTCTTACATATCTTCTTTGATGCAAAAGATACCTAAGGTCTCTTTGATTAAAAATTTGTTAAATTTAATTAAATAAAAGTAATTTTCTTCTAAAAAATAAGTGTACTAAGTATCGTTTAAAAATAACTAAAGTAAAAAATGAAAAGCTTCAAAAATAGAAATGTTTAATAAACTAACGCGATGGTGCCGCAATCTGAACTGAATTGAAACAATAAGGTGATATTGTGAAATCGTAAACGTAGCATGCATCCAAATTAAAAATATTGACTTTCGATTGTTTGAAAGTTGATAAAAAAATTAAGAATTTTTCAGAATTACTTACCCATTATTTAATGGGCTTTTCGATTTAGAAATTTATTAAAATTCATTAAAATATACTATTCTGTCAGAATTAAAAAAATTAGCGAAAAAAGATGCTCATTAATAGTTTTTATTTGTAATAATTGTTATAAAATTATATCCAATGTGCTTATGAACAAAAATAATTGTTTAAATAAATTATAATTATTTATAACTCTATTCTCCTTTAGTATTTAGAGATAGTTTCGGATTTTTCAGCAATTGTTAACTTTGTTTCCACTTTTCACCTAGTGAGGTAAAAATTAATGCAAATTAACAATAATAGTTGTTTAAATAATGTATTATTGTACCTGACCATCTTCTCTTTGTTTCTGTCTCTTGTGTAAGATAGCTTCTTTGTTTAAATTAACTTTTTACAAACATTGACCTACTCAAAAAAATTTGAGCAGGTAGGAACAGCAACGAAACCACAATGCACGTTTCGTTGCTGTTCCTAACAACTCAAATTCTCCTTGTCTTGATAAGGTTGCTGTATGAGTTCCAAAGCTTTGTTGATTATTTTTACAAAAATTATTTTTATTGTAATTTCATATTAACAACAATAAAGAGAAGGAAGGGAATAAATTCAGAATACTTCAAGTATGATAGAAAAAGGATTGAACAAACGTAACAGAAATTGTTGATAACCTCTGCTATATTTGCTATATTACAATAAACAATTGATGCATTTAAAAAAGTATTACATATAAAACATAATTTTCAAAGATAAATTATTTTTCTACATATGTATGATTGTATATTGGTTTAAATTTTATTTAAATTAACTGAAAGCATTTATTTTATTTATCTTATCTTAAAGGTCCAGGAGGACCCTCAGGATAATGTTTGTTGAGCAATTCTACTTGACTCTTTAAATAATTGGAGTCAAGGCGTGAAGGATGTGGCAATGGTATAGGTGTAGGGATTATATTTTTTTTCCTCTTACTTGCTTTTTTATCAGAATTCTGTTTAAGCACCTTCTGAGCTACATATTTTATTGAAAGTCGAGGTCGAGAATTCGCTCCTGAATCTAAGATTTTTTTTTGTGTTGGGGGAGCTTCTTCTTCTGGACTATAATGCTTTTGATCAACATGTTGAGATGTATATCTTAATGATTGTGAAGGTCCAGAAAGCCATACTGAACTTTTGAGTTTTTTTTGTGCAAGGGGACTTGCTTCTGCTTGACTATAATGCTTTTGATAAACGTGTTGAGATTTATATCCTAATGATTGTGAAGGTTGAGGAGGCAATACTGAACTTTTAAGTTTTTTTTCTGCAAGAAGACCTTCTTCTTCTTGACTGTAATGCTTTTGATAAATATTTTGAGATTTATATCCTAATGATTGTGAAGGTTCAGGATGCCACACTGAACTTTTTTGTATATTTTGTGAAGGGGGAGCTTCTTTTGATTGACTATGAGGCTGTTGATAAACCTGTTGAGATGTATATCGTGATGATTGTGAAGGTTCAGGATGCCTTTCCGAACTTTTAGGTACATTTTGTGCAGGAGGAGCTTCTTTATATTGACAATAATGCTGTTGATAAACCTGTTGAGATATGTATCTCGGTGATTGTGAATATTCAAGATGCGACGCTGAACTTTTTTGTATATTTTGTGAAGGGGGAGCTTCTTTTGATTGACTATGAGGCTGTTGATAAGCCTGTTGAGATGTATATCCTGATGATTGTAAAGGTTCCGGATGCCATACTGAACTTTTCAGTTTGTTTTTTGCAGGGATACCGTCTACTTCTTGAGTAAATTTTTTTTGATGCTCATATTGAGATGTATATCCTGATGATTGTGGAGGTGCAGTGTCCCCTACCGAACTTTTAAGTTTATCTTGTGGAACGGGACCTGGTACTTCAAAACGTTTAGTGTCCTCATTAAAATATTCGATTTGGTTATTTTTTGAAAGTCTCATCATCCTGGGCTTTTTCTGATCAGAGGGCATACCAGATGATATTTCTGTGAACAGACAAAATATATTTATGAATTCACAATTTCTGAAATGTATTTAAGATTAGAGATCAAATGTCTGTGAATCGCTACACATCAATAAAATATGTAACTCTAAAAGTATTTATAATAAAATATATAAAAAAGATAATAAACATATAAATAAAACTGTTTTTTAGATATGAATTTAAAATATTTAGATTTAATAATTTATTTAAAAAAAAATGTATTTTCTACCATAAAAGATGGCTTTTTAACGAAATACTTGAATTCGCAGAAAAATAAATGAAAATTTTAACATTGTAGTTGAATTTTAAACCTAAGAAATTAAACTCTTAAGAAAAAATATCAAAGATTATATTTCAGTCAAAAAAGATGATTTTTAACCAATTTTTTAAACGTAATGGCTAGTTTCCAGAAATGTTTTAAAATTCCCTGATTTTTCCTTAAATAATTTTGCATAATTTTGTGACCACTAAAATATAAATATTTTGAACATAATAATAATATTTTCAACTTAAGAAAATAAATTCTTAACAAAAAATATCAAAGCTTATATTTAATTAAAAAAAGATGAAAATTATACAAGAAAAAGAAGAAATTTTCAAACCAAAAAGACGAATTTTCAACAAATAAAGATTTTTAACTCATGAAAAAAATAAAAGTATTATCTAAATTGTTTGACTTTTAAGCCAAAAGATGAATTTTCTCTAAAAAAATTGAATTTTTAAACAAAAATATGAATTTTCAACACACTAAAAAAGATTATTCTTAAAAAAATGTAAGTTGCATTATCAGTTAAAAAATTAATTTTAAACCAAAAAAGGCTTTTCAACTAAACAGTTGAATTTTTAACCAGACACAAGCCTAAAATAAAAAAATTAATTTTTAACATTGTGAAATTTTTAACAAAACAGTAGAAATTCCAATAAATTTTTTCCATAAATTAAAAAAGATTATGTTAAAAAGTAGTTTAACTTTCAACCAAATGGATGAATTTACAAGTAAAAATAGAAATCTTTAAAAAAAAGATTACTTAACAAATTGGTTCAACCAAATCGTTCAATCAAAATAGTTAAAAACTCAAAAAAGGAGAATAATTTTGGAATTTTCACGACCAAATTTTAAATTTTAAACTGCTAATAATTTTCTTAAAGAAAAATACATTTATAATCCAAAAATACCAATTTTAATCCAAAAAAAGTCTCAGTTGACTTTCTAAAATCAAAATATGAACTTTACAACAGAAAATTAGTTTCTACGAAAAAAAATCAATTATTAACTGCAAAAAGAAAAAATTTTTCAACCAAAAAGAATGAATTTTCAACAAAATAGTTTATTTCTTGATAAAATAGTTGCATTTTTATCCAAGAAGGATGAAATTTGTACTAAAAAAGATGAATTTTTAATAAAAAACGACAATTTTTCTATGTTGAAGTTTCACCCAGAAAAGATTGCAGTTTCCTTTTTAAACGTCAAAACATAATTTTTAAACAAAAAGTAAATTTCCTACGAAATATTTAAAATTTGATCCAAACAGTATATTTTCCAAACAAAATGTATCAATTATTACAAAATAGTTTAATTTTCAACCAGACACAAGCCTTAAATAAAAAAAATAATTTTTAACAATGTGGTTTAACTTTTGCCCAAATAGTTGAATTATAAATTAAAAAAGATTATTTAAAAAAATAGTTTAACTTTAAACCAAATGGATGAGTTTACAAAAAAAAGTATAAATCTTCAAGAAAAAAATGATTACTTAACAAAGTGACTCATCCAAATCGTTCAAACAAAATAGTTAAAAACTCAAACAAAGTAGCATAATTTTTGAATTTTCACGACCAAATTTTAATTTCTAAACAGCTAATAATTTTCTTTAAAAAATGAATTTTTAATCCAAAAAGACGAATTTTAAAATTAAAAAGACAAATTTTTAAGAAAAGAGGTTGAATTTTCAACGAAACAGTTGCATTTTTACGTAAAATAGAGAAAATTTCTTCTGAAATAAAAATTCAAACAATAAGTTAATTTTCTACTTTATAGTAGAAAAAATACCTTTATCCAAAAAAGACTTCAAGGTGCCTCCTCAGCAACAAAATATGAATTTTAAACAAAAGATCAAAGTTTTACGAAAAGCATTAAATTTTTAAAGGAGAGAGACAAATTTTAAACAAAATAGTTGAATTTGCAACCAAAAACGAAGTATTTTTAAAAAAATTGTTAAATTTTCAACAAAATAATAAAATGCATAACGGAAAAGATAATCTTCAGGAGAAAGTTTTTACGAGTTTTTAACACAAAACCTTATTAATTTTTAAAATGAACAATATTGTTAATACTAAATTTATTTATATTTTATTATTATACTTACTAATATTATTTAAAAAAAGCATAAAGATGACAAGAGCACGAGAAAAGCACCTCATTTTTCTTTTAGCTACAGATGAAACTGACTTTACAAAACATTTTCGAGGTCAACTGATGTTTTTCTCATGAAAGCGCACGCGAACAAAAGTATTGTTGACTCAACTAAATCGTTTGGTGAGTATTGTTACAGCATCTATTTATAGGATTTATAGAAGTTTCAGAAAGTGCTGTGTCATCTTTAGACATTTCGTTTAATATTTTTTTACTATTTTATTTTAATATTAATTTCGTTTACTATCGGTCCAACTTTTATAGTAATTTTATTAAATAAATTTAATTAACAATTAATTAATCTCTACTAAGTGGTTCGATGCAGAAACTCAGTCATTAAATTCATATTTGATATTTATTTGAGATTTGACAAATAAGTATTTAAATTAAAGCAATTTATTGAAAATTAATTTTTTGCAAACTAATTTATTCAATTTTTTGTTCTTATTCTATTTTCTTCTTAATCAAGTTTATTATACAATAACAGAGCTTATTAAAATTTTATGTTGCAGATATTTTAATTATTTTTTTTTCATATTTGGATTACAAAAATTTAAATATAAATTTGAGAATATAGTTTTAAATAATCAAAAATATTTTCAATTTTAATCTTCAATTGACAGATGCTGGTAAATGTTTAAGAATCTTGAGCAAACTAACGTCTTCAAGGACTGAAAAGTGAAAATTAGGTTATCTCATTCCGTTTGTTTTTCATAATACACAAATAAAATTCTTACTAAAAAATATTTTTATTTATTCTAATGAGATTTTAAATCATTTTTCCAAAATTTTGCCCCACTGGGACCCCTTGAAATCCTTTAAAGTCTAAATTACATTAAAATACCCCGATATTTAGTAAATTACTGTGACATCTATTTAAAAATTTCGGAACTGTTTGGTAATATTTAAAAAATTGATATTGCTTTAAAATACTCTGAGGTCTTTGCAAATGCTTTTAAAAATCATGAAAATTCTTTAAAATCGCTTAAAATTCTTTGAGATTTTTCAAAATTTTTTCAAAGTTTTTGGAAATTTTGGAAAGAAATCTTGGTTAATAAATTAGAAATACTTGAAAATTTCTTGGAATTCTATAAAATTTCTTAAAACTTCTGGAAATCCCGTGAAATATTTTGAAATATTTAGAAATTAAAAATTAAAAAACCGGGACTTTAATCCTGATTGCAGAAAAATTCAAGTTTTTATTATTTTAATAATTTTCGTCAATTTAGAAAAGTTATTTTTGCTTTATCTATAATTTATCATTAATTTTTACAAGTTATTATTTTATTTTTCAAAAAGGGATTTATAAAGTTTTATTCTCGGAACAAGTAATTTTCGAAAATAATTATCATTTTTATTTTAGGGCAAGGAGTTTCCGTACATAAATCTAATTTAACATGGAACCGGGAATTTTTTACATGGAATGGAAATTTTTAAAAGAATTATAATTCGGATTTCGAAGAAAGGAATTTAAAAAAATCCCTTTAAGTATTTTTAGGGTAGAATTTAAACTATTTTGTTAAAAATTAATTTTTTGTTCAAATAATTTATCATTTTAATTAGGAATTTATCTCTGGTTGAATATGTTTGTTAAAAATAAATTTTTTAAACTAAAAATTTAACTATCCCAGTAGAAAATACAAATATTTTGCAAAAAAAGCTTTTTTTAATATTATTAAGAATTAGATTTTTAACAGAAAATTTAATTATTCTATTTTTGTTAAAAAATTGATGTCTTTTTAAATAAAAAGTCATCTACATATTAGGTTGCGAATTGACAATTTTTTGTTTTAAAATTAAACTACTTGTTCAAAAATTAATATGCGTTCTGGAAAATTCGTATTTTTTTAGAAAATTATTCTTTATAGTTAAAAATTCGTCTTTTTAGTATAGAGTTCAACTATCCTAATTCAAGATTCATTATTTTAGTTAAAAAATAATCAGTTTGTTCGAAAGCTAATTTCTTCAACTAAAAATTGAACTGTTATACTTCTGTTTTAAAATGTTATCTTTCCTAATTCTAAATCAAACAATTTAGATTAAAATTTGTCTTGTTTAATTGAAAATTCAATTATTTTGTTAAAAGTCCACGTAAGTTGTTAAAAAACTATTTTTTTGGTAAAAAATTTGTTTGAAAGTTAAACTCTTTTTTAACTGAAAATTTAACTAATTTTTTTATTGAATTTAACATAATTTTAGTTAAAAATTTATCTTTTTGGTTAAACATTCATTTCTTGATTAAAAAATTAATAATCAAATTTTTGTCGAAACTTAACCTTTTTTAGTTGACAATTCGTATTTTGTTGAAACTCAATCTTCTTGGTTGAAAATTTATCATTTTTGGTCAAAATTTAATTTATTCTAATTAAAGATTAACCTTTTCAGTTAAAAATTCCTTTTTCTGGTATAAAATTCAACTATTCCATTCAAAGATTTACATTTTCAGTTAAAAATTTATCATTTTGTTTGAAAACGTAACTATTTTTGAGAAAATTGATTTTTTTTTTTGAAGTTTTTTTTCGGAAAGTAATTTTTCAACTGAAAAGTTAATTTATTTAAACTGAATAATCCATAGCTCTAATTGAAAAATTTATCTGTTTGGTTGAAAATTTATTTTCTGTATTTAAAATATAATTATTTTAGTTTTGGTTGACAATTATCTTTTTTAGTTGAAAATCCGTATTTTCTTCGAACTGAATCTTCTTGGTTGAAAATTTATCATTTTTGGTCAAAATTTAATTTATTCTAATTAAAGATAAATCTTTTCAGTTAGAAAATCCTCTTTTTGGTTTAAAATTAATTTGTT
>JAAAKG020049692.1:3716-18450 GCA_010014905.2 Druon quercuslanigerum
TTTTTACCCAACAAATTTAAAATCTAAAACTAAGAAAAGTTTTTTACCAAAAAAGGAGAATTTTAAACTAAAAATATAAATCTTATAAAAATGGAGAAGGTACATTTTTAGTTGAAAAATTGAAAAACTATTATCTTTCAAATAAAATATTTGAATACTCAAGTGATGAAAAATAACTTTTAACTAAAACGTTACATTTACATAAAAAATTTTAATTTCGAAAATACTAAAACAGATGAGTTTTTAATTCAAAAAGATGATTTTTTTTAAATAGTTGGATCTTCAGTTAAAAAAGATTTCAGTTAACTATTCATGATCAAAACATGAATTTTTAGAAAATAAATAAGTTTTTATAAAAAAAAAATAAAAATTTCAATCTAGAAAGATTTTTAAACCAAAAATATGACTTAGCAGCCAAAAATTAAATTTCCGTAAAGTTGATGCATTTTTACCCAACAAATTTAAAATCTAAAACTAAGAAAAGTTTTTTACCAAAAAAGGAGAATTTTAAACTAAAAATATCAATCTTAAAAAAAATGGAAAAGGTACATTTTTAGTTGAAATTTTTGTTAATAGTTCAATACTCAAGTGATGAAGAATAACTTTTAACTAAAAAGTTGCATTTGCATAAAAAATTGAATTTCTACCAAAACAGATGAATTTTCAAATCAAAAAGAAAATTAAAAAAAAAAAAATTCGAATTTTAGGTTAAAAAATATTTGAGTTAACTATTCACGTTTAAAATATAAATTTTTAAACAAGAAATAAGTTTTTATGACAAAAGTAAAAATTTGAATCTAAACAGACCAATTTTTAAAAGAGAAAAATGATTTATCAGCCAAAAATTAATTTTTCGCGAAACTGGTGCATTTTTATCCAACAAACATGAACTTTAAAAGTAAGAAACTTTTTTTTACAAAAAAAGAGAATTATAAACAAAAAATTTTAATGTTAAAAAAAATGGAAAAGGTACATTTTTAGTTAAAAAAATTTTTAATAGTTGAATACTCAAGTGATGCAGAATAACTTTTAATTAAAAGTTGGATTTGCCTGAAAAAATTGAATTTCTACTAAAACAGATGAATTTTCCAATCAAAAAGATACATTTTCAAAAAAAAAGTTGAATTTTCAGTTAAAAAATATGTTAGTTAACTACTCACGATAAAAATATAAATTTTTAAACAAAATATAAGTTTTTATGACAAAAATAAAAATCTCAATCTAAAAAGACCATATTTTAAACGAGAAAGATGACTTTTCAGTCAAAAATTAATTTTCCGCGAAACTGGTGCAACTGATGCACCCAACAAACATTAAAGTTAAAACTAAAAAAAGTTTTTACCAAAAAAAGGAGAATTTTAAACTCAAATAATCAATCTTAAAAAAATGGAAACGGTACATTTTTAGTTAAAAAATCTAAAAACTATTATCTTTCAAATAAAATAGTTGAATAATCAAGTGATGAAGAATAACTTTCAACTAAGAAGTTGCATCTGCATAAAAAAATTGAATTTCTACTAAAACAGATGAATTTTTAAATTAGACAGATAAATTTCTTTTTAAAAAGTTGAATTTTTGGTTAAAAACATTTCACAATCTATTCGCTATCTCACTATTCACGATCAAAACATGAATTTTTAAAGATGAAATAAGTTTCTATGAAAAAAATAAAAATTTCAATCTAAAAAGACCAATTTTTAAACGAAAAAGATGACTTATCAGCCAAAAATTAACTTTTCACGAAACTGACGCGTTTTTATCCAACAAACATAAAATTTAAAACTAATAAATTTTTTTTACTAAAAAAGGAGATTTTTAAACTAAAAATATGAATCTTAAAAAAAGGGAAAAAGAACATTTTTAGTTGAAAAATTTAAAAACTTTTATCTTTAAAAGAAAATAGTTGAGTTTTCAAGCAATGAAGAATGATTTTTAAACAAAAAGTTGCATTTGCGTCAAAAATTAAATTTCTACTAAAAAAGATGAATTTTCATATCAAAAAGATAAATTAAAAAAAAATGGTTGAATTTTCGGTTAAAAATATTTCAGTTAATTATTTACGATCAAAATGTGAATTTTTTAACAAGAAATAAGTTTCTAACTTGAATGTCCACGAAACTGATGCATTTTTCCCCAACAAGCATGAAATTTAAAACTAAGAAATTTTTTTACGAAAAAAAGAGAATTTTAAACTAAAGATGAAGAATAATTATTAATTAAATAGTTTCATTTTCATAAAAAAATTAAATTTCTACTAAAACAGATTAATATTCAAATCAAAAAGAAAATTTAAAAAAAAAAAATTCGAATTTTAGGTTAAAAACTATTTCAATTAACTATTCACGATCAAAATATGAATTTTCAAACAAGAAATAAGTTTCTATGAAAAAAAATAAAAATTTCAATCTAAAAAAACCAATTTTTAAACGAGAAAGATGACTTATCAGCTAAAAATTAGGTGTCTACGAATCTGATGCATTTTTACATTAAAAGCATAAAATTTCAAACCAAGAATTTTGTTACCAAAAAAGGAAATTTTTAAACTAAAAATATCAATCTTAAAAAATGGAAAAGGTATATTTTTAGTCGAAAAATTTAAAAACTATTATCTTGCAAATAAAATAGTTGAATACTCAAGCAATGAAGAATAAATTTTAACTAAAAAGTTAATTAATTTTCTAAATTTTATTAAATTATTATTCAATTAAATTAAATTCAATTAATTAACATTAATTGAATTTATACTAAAACAGAATTTTCAATTAAAAAATATTTCAGTTTACTATTTACAATCAAAATATGAATTTATAAACAAGAAATAAGTTTCTATAAAAAAAAATTTTAATAAAAAAAGAAAAAATAAGCAAAATGACTTGTCAGCCAAAACTTAAATTTCCACGAAACTGATTTCTTTTTACCCAAAAAACATGAAATTTATAACCAATAAAAGTTTTTACCAAAAAAGGAGAATTTTAAACTAAAAATTAAAATTTTAAGAAAATGGTAAAGCTGCATTTAGTTGAAAAATTTTAAAATAGTTGAATACTCAAACGATGAAGAATACCTTTTAACTAAAAAGTTGCATTTGCATAAAAAAATTGTAGTTCAACTAAAACAGATGAATTTTCAAATCAAAAAGATAAATTTAAAAAAAAAATAGTTAAATTTTCTTTAAAAAAATATTTCAGTTACCTATTCACGATCTAAATATGCATTTTTAAACAAGAAATAAGTTTCTATGAAAAAAAATAAAAATTTCATTCTAAAAAGATACAATTTTTAAACGAGAAAGATGACTTATTAGCCAAAAATTAATTTTCCACGAAACTGATGCATTTTTACCCAAGAAACATGAAATTTAAAACTAAGAAACTATTTTACAAAAAAAAAGAGAATTTTAAACTAGAAATATAAATCCTAAAAAAATGGAAAAGGTACATTTTTTGTTGAAAAATTTAAAAACTTTTATCTTTTAAATAAAATAGTCGAATACTTAAATGATGGAGAATAACTTTTAACTGAAAAGTTGAATTTGCATGAAAAAATTAAATTTCTACTAAAACAGATGAATTATCAAATCAAAAAGATAAATTTTCAAAAAAAAAAGTTGAATTTTCGGATAAAAAAGATTTCAGTTAACTTTTCACGATCAAAATATGAATTTTTAGAAAACAAATAAGTTTTTATGAAAAAAATAAAAATTTCAATCTAAAAAGATACAATTTATGAAGGAGAAAGATGACTTATCAGCCAAAAATTAATTTTTCACGAACCTAATGCATTTTTAAACAACAAATATGAAATTTAAAACTCAAAAAGAATTTTATCGCAAAAGGAGAGTTTTAAACTAAAAATATCAATCCTAAAAAAATGAAACAGTTACATTTTTAGTTGAAAAATTAAAAAATTATTATCTTTCCAATAAAATAGTTGAATACTAAAGTAATGAAAAATAACTTTTAACCAAAAAGTTGCATTTTCATAAAAAAATAAAGTTTCTACTAAACAGATGAGTTTTCAAATCAAAAACAGATTTTTGAAAAAATAGCTGAATTTTCTGTTCAAAAATATTTCTGTTGACGTTTCACAATCTTGATATAAGTTTTTAAAAAAGAAATAAGTTTCTATGAAAAAATTACATTTTTGAATCCAAAAAGACGAATTTTTAAACGAGAAAGTTGGCTTATCAGCGAAAAATTACTTTTTTACGAAACTGATTCATTTTTACACAACAAACATGAAATTTAAAACTAAGAAAAGTTTTTTATCAAAAAAGGAGAATTATAAACTAAAAATATCAATCTTAAAAAAATGGAAACGGTACATGTTTATTTAAAAAATGTAGCAACTATTATCTTTTAAATTATATAGCTGATTATTTAAGTGATGATGAATAACTTTTAACTACAAAATTGCATTTGCATAAAAAAATTGAATTTCTACTGAAACAGATGAACTTTCAAATAAGAAAGATAAAATTTAAAAAAATAGTTTAATTTTCTATTTGAAAAGATTTCCGTCAACTATTCACGTTTAAAATATGAATTTTTAACAAAAAATAAGTTTCTATGAAAAAAAAATTTCAATTTAAAAAGACCAATTTTTAAGCAAGAATAATGACTTATCAGCCAAAAATTAATTTTCTACGAGATTCATTCATTTGTACCCAACAAACATGAAATTTAAATCTAAGAATTTTTTACCAAAAAAAGGAGAATTTTAAACTAAAAATATCGATTTTAAAAAAGTGGAAAAGTTACATTTTTGGTTCAAAAATGTAAAAACTATTATTTTTCAAATAAAATGGAATACTTAATTGATGAAGAATAATTTTAAAAAAAATTGAATTTCTACTTAAACAGATGAAGTTTCAAATCTAAAAGATAAATTAAAAAAATAAATTTAAAAAAATGGTTGAATTTTCGGTTAAAAAAGATTTCAGTTAACTATTTACGATCAAAATGTGAATGTTTTAACAAGAAATAAGTTTTTATGGAATAATTACAAATTTCAATCTAAAAAGACCAATTTTTAAGCGAGAATAATGACTTATCAGCCAAAAATTCAGTTTCCACGAAATTGATGCAGTTTTACCCAACAAACATGAGATTTAAATATAAAAAACGTTATAACCAAAAATTGCAAATTTTAAATTAAAAATATTAATATTTAAAAAAATGGAAAAGGTACATTTTCAGTTGAATATTGTTTAAATAGTTTAATACTCAAGTGATGAGTAACTTTGAAATACAAAGTTGCATTTTCATAAAAAATTGTAATTTCTACTAAAACAGAAATTTCGGTTAAAAAAGATTTTAGTTTACTATTCACGATCCAAATATTGGTTTATAAACAAGAAATAAGTTTCTATAAAAAAAAATTTAATAAAAAAAGACAAAACAAGAAAGATGACTTATCTGCCAAAAATTAATTTTCCACGAAACTGATTTCTTTTTACCCAACAAACATGAAATTTAAAACCAACACAAGTTTTTACCAAAAAAGGAGAACTATTTACGATCGAAGTATGAATTTTTAAACAAGAAATATGTTTCTATAAAAAAAATAAAAATTTCAATCTGAAAAGATAAAAATTTTAAACGAGGAAGATGACTTATCAGCCAGAAATTAATTTCCCACGAAACTGATGCATTTTTCCCTAACAAACATGAGATTTAAAACTAAGAAAAGTTTTTTATCAAAAAAGGAGAATTTTTAACTGAAAATATCAATCTTAAAAAATCTAACAAGAACATTTTTAGATGAAAAATTTAAAAACTTTTATCTTTCAAATAAAATAGTTCAATATTTAAGTGATAAATAGTAACTTTTAACTAAAAACTTGCATTTTCATAAAAAAATTGAATTTTCACTAAAACAGATGAATTTTCAAATAAAAAAGATAAATTTTTAAAAAATTAGTTGAATTTTCGGTTCAAAAAGATTTAAGATAACTATTTACGATAAAAAAGTTAATTTTTAAACATGAAATAAGTTTCTGTGAAAAAAATTAAAATTTCAATCTAAAAATACCAATGTTTAAACGAAAAAGATGACTTATCAGCCAAAAATTAATTTTCCACAAAAGTGGTGCATTTTTACCCAACAAACATGAAATTTAAAACTAAGAAATTTTTTTACCAAAAAAGGAGAATTAGAACTAAAAATATCAATCTCATAAAAATAGAAAAGGTACATTTTTAGTTGAAAAATTAAAAAACTATTATCTTTCAAATAAAATAGTTGAATACTCAAACAATGAAGAATAAATTTTAACTAAAAAGTTGAATTTGCATAAAAAAATTTAATTTCTACTAAAACAGAATTTTCGGTTGAAAAAAAAACAGTTTACTATTTACGATCAAAATATGAATTTATAAACAAGAAATAAGTTTCCATAAAAAAAAATTTTTTCATAAAAAAAGACAAAACAAGAAAGATGACTTACCAGCCAAAAATTAATTTTACACGAAACTGATGCATTTTGTTCTAATAAACATAAAATTTTAAATTAAGAAAAGTTTTTACTAAAAAAGGAGAATTTTAAACTTAAGATATCAATTTAAAAAAAAATGGAAAAGGTAAATTTTTAGCTGAAAAACTTAAAAACTATTATCTTTCAAATAAAATAGTTGAATACTCAAGTGACGAAGAATAACTTTTAACTAAAAAGTTCCATTTGCATAAAAAATTGAATTTCTACTGAAACAGATGAATTTTCAATTCAGAAATATAAATTTAAAAAAAAAAGTCGAATTATTAGTTTAAAAAGATTTCAGTTAACTATTCACGTTCAAAATATAAATTTTTAAACAAAAAATAAGTTTTTATAAATAAAATAAAAATTTGAACCTGAAAAGATCAATTTTTTAACGAAAAAAATGACTTATCAGCCAAAAATTAATTTTCCGCGAAACTGATGCAACTGATGCACCCAACAAACATGGCATTTAAAACCAAGAATTTTTTTACCAAAATAGGAAAGTTTAAAACTTAAAATGTCAATCTCCAAAAATGGAAAAGGTATATTTTTAGTTGAAAAATTTAAAAACTATTATCTTTCAAATAAAATAGTTGAATACTCAAGTGACGAAGAATAACTTTTAATTAAAAAGTTGCATTTGCACAAAAAAATTAAATTTCTACTAAAACAGATAAATTTTCAAATCAGAAATATAAATTTAAAAAAAAAATAGTTGAATTATTAGTTAAAAAAGATTTCAGTGAACTATTCACGTTCAAAATATAAATTTTTCAACAAGAAATAAGTTTTTATGAAAAAAATAAAAATTTGAATCTAAAAAGACCAATTTTTGAACGAGAAAAATGACTTATTAGCCAAAAATTAATTTTCCGCGAAACTGATGCAACTGATGCCCCCAAAAAACATGAAATTTAAAACTAAAAAAAGTTTTTACCAAAAAAAAGGAGAATTTTCAACTAAAAATATCAATCTTAAAAAAATTTAAACAGTACATTTTTAGTTGAAAAATTTGAAAACTCTTATCTTTTAAATAAAATAGTTGAATAATCAAGTGATGAAGAATAACTTTCAACTAAAAAGTTGCATTTGTTGAAAAAAATTGAATTTCTACTAAAACAGATGAATTTTCAAATAAAAGAAAATAAATTTTTAAAAAAAGTTAAATTTTCGTTTAAAAAGGATTTCAGTTAACTCTTCCAGATCAAAATATTAATTTTTAAACAAGAAAAAATTTTTTATGTAAAAAATAGAAATTCAAATCTAAAAGGACCAATTTTTAACCAAAGATATGAATTTTCAGCCAAAAATTAATTTTCCACGAAATTGATGCTATTTTACATTTGATTGATGCATTCATTTGATGCAACTGATGCACCCAACAAACATGAAATTTAAAATTAAAAAAAGTTTTTACCAAAAAAAAGGAGAATTTTCAACTAAAAATATCAATCTTAAAAAAATGAAAAAAGTGCATTTTTAGTTAAAATTTTTTTAAATAGTTGATTACTCAAACGATGAAGAATAACTTTCAACTTAAAAGTTGCATCTGCATAAAAAAATTGAATTTCCACTAAAACAGGTAAATTTTCAAATCAAAACGATAAATTTAAAAAAAATAGTTAAATTTTCAGTTAAAAAAGATTTTAGTTAACTATTCAAGTTTAAAATATAAATGTTGAAACAAGAAATAAGTTTCTATGAAAAAATAAAAATTTTAATCTAAAAAGATACAATTTTTAAACGATAAATATGAATCATCAGCCAAAAATTAATTTTCCTCGAAATTGATGCATTTCTACCCAAGAAACCTGAATTTTAAAACTAAGATAAGTTTTTTACCAAAAAAGGAGAATTTTAAACTAAAAATTTAAATTTTAGGAAAATGGTAAAGCTGCATTTTTAGTTAAAAAATTTTAAAATAGTTGAATACTCAAACGATGAAGAATACCTTTTAACTAAAAAGTTGCTTTTGCATAAAAAAATTGTAGTTCAACTAAAACAGATGAATTTTCCAATCAAAAAGGTAAATTTAAAAAAAAATAGTTGAATTTTCTGTTAAAAAAGATTTAAGTTAACTATTCACGATGGAAATATAAATTTTTAGAAAAGAAATAAGTTTTTATAAAAAAAATAAAAATTTCAATCTAAAAATACCAATTTTTAAACAAGAAAGATGACTCATCAGCCAATTCAGAAATTTCAACATCAAAAATTACACAAATAATTCTAATTAAAAAAAATGAATAGAAAAAGGTAATCGTAATAATAAAATTTAATTTTTCCCAACAAACATGAAATTTTAAACTAAGAAAAGTTTTTTTTTACCAAAAAAGGAGAATTTTCAACTAAAAATATAAATCTTAAAAAAATGGCAAAGGTACATTTTTAGTTGAAAATTTTTTCAATAGTTTATTACTCAAGTGATGAAGAATAACTTTTAACTAAAAAGTTGCATTTGCATAAAAAATTGAATTTCTACTAATAAAAATGAATTTTCAAATCAGAAAAATAAATTTAAAAAAAAATAGTTGAATTCTCGTTTAAAAAATATTTTAGTTAACTATTCACGTTCAGTATATGAATTTTCAAACAAAAAATAAGTTTTTATGAAAAAAATAAAAATTTCAATCTAAAAAGACCAGTTTTTAAACAGGAAAGATGACTTATCCGCCATAAATAAATTATTTCACAAAACTGATGCATTTTTACCCAACAAACAAGAAATTTTAAACTCAGAAATTTTTTAACAAAAAAGGAGAATTTTGAAATAAAAATATCAATCCTAAAAATAACAGAAAAGTCACAGAAAATTTTTAAACGAGACATATGACTTATCAGCAAAAAATTAATTTTCCACGAAATTGATGCATTTTTACCCAAGAAACAAGATATTGAAAACTAAGAAAAGTTTTTACCAAAAAAAGAGAATTTTAAACTAAAAATATCAATCTTTAAAAAAATGGTAAAGGTACATTTTTAGTTGAAAAATTTAAAAACTATTATCTTTCAAACAAAATAGTTGAATGCTCAAGCAATGAAGAACGATTTTTAACCAAAAAGTTGCATTTGCGTAAAAAAATTAAATTTCTACTACAACAGATGAATTTTCAAATCAAAAAGAAAAAATTTTTAAAAAGTCGAATTTTAGGTTAAAAAATATTTCAGTTACCTATTCACGATATAAATAAGAATTTTAAAACAAGAAATAAGTTTTTATAAAAAAAAGAAGAAATTTCAATCTAAAAGACCAATTTTTAAACCAAAAATATGACTTATCAGCGAAGAATTAATTTTACACGAAACTGATGCATTTTTACCCAGCAAACATGAAATTTAAAACTAAGAAAAGTTTTTACCAAAAAAGGAGAATTTTAAACTCAAAATATCAATCTTAAAAAAATGGAAAATGTAAATTTTTTGTGAAAAATTTAAAAATAATTGAATACTCAAACGAGGAAAAATAACTTTTATCTAAAAAGTTGCATTTGCATAAAAAAATTTAAGTTATACTAAAACAGACAAATTTTCCAGTGAAAAAAAATAATTTTTTTTTAATATTTGAATTTTCGATCAAAAAAGATTTCAGTTAACTATTCACGATCAAAATATTTTTTTGTAGAAAAGAAATTAGTTTTTATAAACAAAACAAAAATTTCAATCTAAAAAGACCAATTTTTAAGCGAGAATGATGACTTATTAGCCGAAAATTAATTTTCCACGGAACTGATGCATTTTTACCGAACAAATATGAAATTTAAAACTAAGAAATTTTTTTACCAAAAAAGGAGAATTTTTAACTAAAAATATAAATCTGAAAAAGAGGAAAAAGGTACATTTTTAGTCAAAAAATTTTTAAATAGTTGAATACTCAAGTGATTAAAAGTAACTTTCAACTAAAAAGTTGCACTTGCATAAAAAAATTGAAAGTCTACTAAAACAAATGTATTTTAAAATCAAAATGATAAAATTTTTTTTTAAAGTTGAATTTTTGATTAAAAAAGATTTAAATTACCTATTCACGATCAAAATATGAATTTTTAAAGAAGAAATAAGTTTCTATGAAAAAAAATATAATTTTCAAACTAAAAAGACCAATTTTTAAACGAGAAAGATGACTTATTAGCCAAAAATTATTTTTTCATGAAACTGATGCATTTTTACCCAACAAACATGAAATTTCAAACCAAGAACTTTTTTACCAAAAAAGGAGAATTTTAAACTAAAAATATCAATCTTAAAAAAATAGAAAAGGTACATTTTTAGTTGAAAATTTTTTAAATAGTTGAAGATTCAAGTGATGAAGAATAACTTTTAACTAAAAAGTTCCATTTGCATAAAAAAATGAAATATCTACTAAAACAGATGAATTTTCAAATAAAAAATTTAGATTTTTAAAAAAATAGCTAAATTTTCTGTTAAAAAAGATTTCAGTAGACGTTTCACGGTCTTATTATGAATTTTTAAAAAAGAAATAAGTTAAAAAAAAAAAGAAAAAGAATCTTCCACACTCTTTTCCAAATTTTTAGGAAATAATTTTTCATGTTTTGTAATCTTTTTCAATTTTATTGTAGACTTTATTAAAAAAAATCATTTGAAATTCCCGCATGAATCAGAAGAATATTTTCTTCGTCTTATTTTCCAATATTCTATTTCCACAAATTTTGAGCACTACAAAAATTAAAATTATTTTTTAAAAATTAAACCTAAACTAATAAAAAATTTTCCAAGATCCTTTAAAAAAATGTCTTAAATTCTTTTTCAATTATTAATCAATTTTTCCTAAAATTAAATTATCCTTATCTTTTTAAAAATGCAAAAAACTTTGGAAATAATAGCATGCTAGGAAAATATTGAAAACGTAATTATTCCCCAATATTAAACAGGAATTTATAATTTTAATTCTCTATTCTATCGATAATGTTTAAAAACATTTGAAATAAATATAATGATGAAATAAAATTATTTATTTGGAAATTTCAATATAAATAATTCATGATGCAGAAAATTAATAAATTTTTATAATTAAATAAACAACCTGAACACAGTTACTAGAAGTTAAATTCATTCAGTGTCGCAGTTAATCAGGTTTTTGAGAATAATGTGTTTAGTAATTAAATAATAATTTAAAAAATTATTGTTTAACCAAACAGATAATTATTTAACTAAAAGATTAAAACATTACATTGGAATTCGAATATGTTAAATTTTTAGTTAAAAAAATTACTTTTCACAATTAAAACTATCTCTCCATCAAACAATTTAAAGAAATTGTTACATTTTTAAACAGTGATAAATTTTTAAATAAAATTGTAAATCTCTAAGTGGAATAGTTGAATTTTAAAACAGAAAGATAAATTTTTCAACAAAAAATAAGTTTCTACAAAAAAAATTGAATTTTTAATCCAAAAAGAAGATTTTGTTGTAACCAGAAAGAATTAATTTTTAACGAAATAGTTTAATTCTCTTTGAAATAGTTGCATTTTTATCTAAGAAAGGCGGAATTTTGTATTAAAACAGGTCAATTTTTAATGAAAAATGACATCTTTCTCGTTTAAAAATTGTATCTTTTTAGATTGAAATTTTTATTTTTTTTTCATATAAACTTATCACTTGTATAAAAATTCATATTTTGAACGTGAATAGTTAACTAACATCTTTTTTAACTGAAAATTCAACTTTTTTATGCAAATGTAACTTTTTAGTTAACATTTATTCTTCAGCACTTGAGCAATCAACTGTTTTATTTGAAAGATAATACTTTTTAAATGTTTTAAATAAAAATGTACCTTTTCTATTTTTTCAAGATTGATATTTTCAGTTTCAAATTCTTGTTTTTCGGTAAAAAAACATTTCTTGGTTTGCAATTTCACGTTTGTTGGATAAAAATTTATTTCATTCATGGAAATATGAGTTATTTATTTAAACAAATATTTTTTCTTCAGATGGAAAGGAATTCTTTTTGCGAAAAATTGAACTATTTTGTTGAAGATGTGTTAAAAATTTATCTATTTAGTTGAATATTAATATTTTGACGACAAATTTAATTATTAAATTTTTGGTTGAAAACCCATCTTTTTCATATGAAAATTATTATTTTTTGTTAGAAATTATTCTTATCAATAGAAAATTCATCCAGCTGTTAAAAAAATCAACAATTCTAGGTAAATTAGATAAAAATTCAACTTTTAGAAAAAGTTTTTTAATAAAAATTCATCTCTTTTAAAAGAAATTTAATCTTTTTTGCATAAAAATTCAACCTTTTGGTACAGAATTCACCAATTTTCTTTAAAATTATCCTCTTGGTAGAAAATTATTTCTTTTTTAAAAAATCATGCTTTGATAGTAAAAAGTCAACTGAAATTTTTTTAACAGACAATTCAACTACTTTTTGGAAAATTTATCTTTTAATTTTAAAATTCGCCTGTTTTAGCAGAAATTTTTTTTTAAAGACAACTATTTTGTTTGAAAGATAAAATAGGTTAAAAATTTAACTGTTTTGTCTAAAAGCCTTTTTTTGGTTGAAAATAAACTTTTAAGTGAAAATAAAACTTTTCCATTTTTTTAAAGACTAGACTAATCTTTTTTGATTGAAAATTCTTCTTTTTTGACAACAAAATTTCTTGGTTTGAAATGTCATATTTTTTGGATAAGAATGCATCAGTTACGTGGAAAAATAATTTTTGGCTAAGAAGTCATTCGTTTGGTTGAAGATTCATTATTTTAATTAAAAATTCATTTTCTTAATTAAAATATAAGCTATTTTATTGAAAAAATATTTTTTCTTTAGATAAAAGGAATTCTTTTCACCAAGAACATAATTATTTCATTTTTTGTTGAAAAATGATCGTTTTTAGTTAAAATTTTTATCCGTTTCGGCAAAAATTATTCTTCTCAGTAGAAAATTTATCTACTTGTTAAAAAATTCGACAATTCTAGTTGAAAATTTTTTTTTATTGTAGGTGAAAATTCACAACTTTAGTTGAAAATTCTTCACTTGTTTGAATTAAACATTCCATAATTTTTGTTGAAAATTAATTTTTTCGATTAAACAATAATTTTGTAAACTTATTATTTAATTATTTATCGCATTATTGTCAAAAATAAGGAAGATAAAGATTGTACTATTTTGCACTATCAATTTTTTGTATAGAAATTTCCAGATAAATAATTTTACTTTATCATAAAATTTATTTCTAAATGTTGCTAAACATTATCGATAGAGGACGACATTTTTAATTTTAAATGACTACTTAAAATTGATAATTACATTTTTTAAAAAGATATCTGGGCAAATTTTAAATGGTAGATTTAATTTGAAAATAATAATTTTAAGTCTTAAAGATTTCAAAAATTGTAGAAAAAGAATATAAAAGAAAAAGAAAATTCTTTTAACTTTTCATAATTTAAAAATTTTAGTTGTACTCAATTTTGCAGGGCGCCAAGCGAATGAAAAAAATATTGTTAAGATTCATGGTGAAACTTGAAATGATTTTTTTCTTAATGAATTCTAAGAGAAAACTAAAAAAGATTACCGAAAATTTTTAAATATTTTCTAAAATTTTGAATTTAGAAAAAATTACAGTTAGTTCAAAAGATACGTGGAAGTTTTAAAAAACTACTTAAAAATAATAAAAACTTATATGATATTTTAGAAATTTTGTGAGGTTTCAAGAAAATGAAAAAATTCGTTTAGTTTCATAGCAAAAATCAAAATGATTTTTTATTGTGAAAAGTAATTTTCAGAGAATATTTAAAAACATTTCTAAAAATTTTTCAAAGGTTTCCTTATTAAAAAAAAACAGTAGACAAATTTAAAGCTAAATGTTTTAATTTGGTAAGATTAAAAATATTTTAAAAAATTGAGTAAACTCAAGATATATATAGAAGATTTAATGAGATTGAAGACGAATTTTAATCAAATAGTTCAGGCAATTTTTGTACATTTTGAATGATTTTGTAAAATTTTAGGAAAAAAACAAATCAGCTAAAAATATTTTTAGGAATTTGAGAGGTTTGTAATAGATTAAAAATATTTAAAGACTTGAAAGCATTTTCAAAAATTTAGCAAATATTTTGTTTGTTTTTAAAACTCCCAGAAGTCCTACATATTTTGTTCTTCTTTATTCATAATGTGTCCCCTAAGGGTTTACATGACTTCCATTCCATACCACTCACATAATAAACAGAAAGAAAATTTCTACCTTAATATTTACAAATATTTACAACTATTTACACAATGTCTTATATCTA